>JAAGKR010006615.1:3766-41823 GCA_011419295.1 Clarias macrocephalus
GACTGATGTCATGGACCACACCCATTTATTTAATTTAATGTATTTAATTTAGAGAATTTTAAAGTAGTGCCATTTTAATCTGCTTACAACCATGATGTATTTTGTTATTTTAGCTTGCAGCTCAAGAGCACTGTGCGTGTTTGTGTTTTGCATTTCTCGGCTTAAAAGTTTTTTGTGTGTACAATACATATGTTTGTGTTTTGCACTTCAGTACCATGGTTAGTTCATTTATCTTTTAACATAGCAATTTGCCATCTTAAGAGTTTTTGGAGTATTAATGAACGACTCGGTGCTTCTTATATGTTTATAGCTACATTGTAAAAGTCTCTTGATGTTATTAGGGTGGTGGTGGTTCTCATTGTGTTCAGACTTTTCAGAGTTTTGTAAGGTCAGTGGTTCGAGGCCCGGCTCCACCAAGTTGCCGCTGTTGGGCACTTGAGCAATCACCTTAACACTGTCGACTCCAGGGGGGGCCATATAATGGCTGACCCTGCGATCTGACCTTAGCCTAGTTGTAATGTACTGTAGTGTATATATGGTGAATAAAGTCTTAACCTGACAAGTGTAGTTCAGGACAACTCTTACACGCCTCACGGCTTCAGAGTTGAGAGTTCGATCTCCACTCCCGGTCTGTGTGCATGGAGTTTGTGCATGTTCTCCCCGTACTTGGTGGGTTTCCTTCTGCTGCTCTGGTTTCCAAATTGCCCATAGTGTGTACATATCTGCCCCTGCCTTGTTCCCTACATCTCCTTCAATAGGTTCCAGGCGCCCATGACCCTGTATACAGGATAAAGCTGTATAGAAAATGAATGAATGAAATTAATGAACGTTTCAAGGCGTCTGCAATGATTTTTTTTTAATTACTCAAAAGATACTTATATACATTTTCCATATGCTGCAGTCATGCAAGTTATTATAAATATTATGTGAGGAATAAACCACTGGGGGTGCTGTTAAAGGAAACTACTCAGCTTCAACTTCACACTGCTGATTATATTTTCCCACAAGGATCGTGAAGTATAATTAGTTTTTTTCTGTAGTCAAATTCGCACTTTATTTCTTTCTGGTTTCCGGTTCATTCACAAAGAAAGAATACATTTCTAGCTACTGTTTGCTTTAAATATATATATTCGTTTTTTTTTTTTTTTGTTGTTGTTGTTGGTGTTGGTGTTGTTGTTGTTTTTTGCATTAAGGAACATCAGGGGGCTAATCATTAAAAATTTGAATAGTGACAAAGTTTACCTCTTAATATAAAAAAAGCAGATTTGTTTTCTTAGTCTTTCAGGGAATGGATGAAAAAGAAAAAACAAACCTAATTTTTGATTGTTGTCGAGATAACAGCTTGCATGTCATACCAGATGCAACCACAAGGGGCATATGATCCAAGAGCACAGCATACTGTACTGTACTAATGAAACAGCTAGTAGATTTCTCTTTTTTTCCTTCCACTTAATCAGTCACATTCAATTCACTAAACCACAATCTGAGAAGATGGACCTACTGTACAGAAGAGTGTAAACAGCAATGAAACTAATAAAATACAATACATATTACAAATAACAGGCTATTTTTCCAAAGTGTCTTTGAAATTGAAAAATTAGTCCAGGTGAAGAAACACTACAGATCGCATGGTAAATTGGATATTTGTTCGATTATTTGTATATTATAGAAAGAGAGAGTTATATGTGGACATGTGAGTTAGACAAAATCCATTTGCTTTATTGGGAGATTCGTCAGGAGTCCTTGTGCTGTAGGTTTCCTGAAAGCTTTATATACAGTTTCATAAAATAAAATAAAAAACACTTGTTCAGATGTGAAAACAAAACAGAAAAGGGCAATTCTTCACTTTTTTTAATGTTGTCCACCACGTTACTTTCTTCTATCTCGTTGCCTTCTTGATATGTTTAGCATCGCCTTTGGTTACAAATCATTTCCAAATGGCAGCCCTATCATAAATATCAGCTTCAGGAAGCTAATGTTGTGTTAATAACCTTTAACTCAGAGCCGGCGTTCCTATCTCCTGAGGCATTTTTTTTCTTTTTTTTATGGTTCTGAATTATGTTATAACTCAGAGAGATTATTTGCTTGCCATGCTGACTGGCACGCCTGAAAGTTAGACAGCCGAGTAATCAGCATTGTTTATGACTCGTTAGACGTTTTATTATTTTCGAAGGCTTGAACTAGGGGGAGGTTACAGCAGACAACGTTGTGTTGCGATTAATAATATGCCGCTTGAAAGGTGTTTATATATGTACGGCGGAATCTCAGCATTAAAAACGCTCCGGCTCATGCAAAAATGTTAATTTTCCAAGAGATTTCAAACAAAGCATTTTCGCCATATGAGCGAACAAACCGAGCCAAACTGAACGCCGGCTAAGTTGCGTTTACGTCCAGGAGCTGCTCAAAGCTTGCCTGCGTCAGTGCAAAGCCAAGCGAAGCAAGTTTACTTTTTTTTTTTTTCTTTTTTGTATTTTGTGCAAGATTTAGTGAAGACGTAGTACCATGGGTCCCAAGAATGTTAGCAAGAAGAAAATGGAGCAGTTTGGTTTTTAAATCAGCCGGTGCCGAGAGGAATCATAAATCAAGGTTAAGTGAGATTTAATATTTATTTATTTTAGATTTTACTTCATTTACATGTTTCTAAATGTTTGGATTGTTGCTATATGCAAAAATATGATTATAGTGATGGAAATTGGTAATATTTTGGGGTGGATGGAACAGATTATCTTCATTTACATTATTTCCTAAAGGAAAATTTGTTTCACAATACAAAATTTTGCCCCTTAAGAATTCTCCTCGAGAATGGATTAAACTTTTATTTTGAGGTACCTCTGTACTTTTCTTACTTGAATTGTATATACATCACATTGAAGAAAAATTAACATGCGTTTGTTGCATTTTTTTTTCAAGTTCTTATGTTGTAAATTCGTCCAAACAGGAAGCATCCGGGATTTAGAGTGCAAAGTGTAGACTAGCAGCGAGAAGAAACTCATCTTGCGTATGTCTGACACACAATAGCGGAAAAACTACAACACTTTGCACTTCTGTCAGCCAAAATTAGGAATTTGCTGCTAAGGACTCCAGACTCCAGGCTCCAGGCTCAGACTCTTCCAGACTGGATTTGCCAAACACTGCCTACGTTACAGCCACATGATTCGGTAATTGCGTGAAGAAGCAGACGTATAAGTGTTCAATGAGTTAGCACTTTTTGGAGCTAAACTGCTTCAGGCCACAGAGGTGTCTCCTGTGGCTAATGTACGCTCGCCTGAAAAGCAACTGTACAGTCAGCAAATTGTGGAAATTGTACTCTTTCTTCCCCCCAGGTGCTGCATATAAATTGATCAACTGGAAGCAGCTTTGCAAATGGCAATCACCGAGGTGACTTGTTTCCATGATGGACTTTTTCCCTTAACATTAGACCTCATTTTGTCTCATTAAACAATCCGAATACAAACACGGAGTGCTAACTCGCTCCTCGAACCGAACATTACAATACCCAGTAGACTCCCTCGCTCTTTTTGAGGCTAGGTCAAAATGTCTGGTGTGGGACTACGTGGCCTTGTGTCTCTAAATATATTACCGCGCACTCTGCCGGTGGCGTGTTAACCTCTATTAAATCCAAAGTGCTGACGCTGGGGAAGAACCGTGTTCACTGACAACCATGATTTTTTTTCCCACTCTTTTTCCTCAGAAAGTAGGATAAAATGCTGATTTCTTTCTCCTCATTCTCAACTTTTTTAACACCAATGGTACTGTTTAGCGCACACCAAATGTAAAGAAGACAAAACACTCCACATTATATTGTTATTGGAAATGCGCAGAGTTGCTCTTCATTGTAACCCTGAGGTTGATGAGTTTCCTATAAGTGTTGTATTTATGTTATATTACAGCAGTTATCAGTAATTCAAGTTTTCTTTTTTATTCAGAAAAAAAAAACGGTGGAATGTTTCCTTACACAACCTTGTACAGTACAGTATACCAACTAAACGGAGATGTTATGCCATCCTGACCTCATAGATGACACCTGTTTTACTGTGACACTCAGGAATTATGTCAATTCCCAGAAAGGGCTGAAACACGGATGCCAATTTCCAACGAATACCAGTGCTTTTTATTTACACATTGCAAAGCAGCATCTTCTCACTATAGCCAATAATCACACACACTCTTTGACAAAAGCAGCAGTCCAGCGGGGTTGCCTGGAACAGGTGGGGGTGTGTGGCTGGCAAAGTAATTAATGAGATGAGTTTTACGTGGTCACAACCAGGTGAGGTGTGTTGGCGGGTCGAGCTGAGTGGAAAAGGTGAAAAAGTGGAAGGTGGCTTGGTCGAGGTGGTAATGGAGCACTGTCACAGGCGCATTGCAGGCCGCTTTCTCCAGGGCGAAGTTTTTCCACAATTCTGGAGCATAAGGAGACTGGCATGCGAGAAGTAGTGGGATCGATTCTGCATTCTTCACCAGTGTAACAGTTTGACACGCTGGAGTGAAAAAGATTCCCAAAGCCCTCATGCAGCCTGAGATCGTAGATGATTATCCATGGCCAGGCCTGGTGAGTTTAGGGCACCCTGCCCCATTGCTGCACACAGCAGAGCTGTCCAAGGTGCTGAATGCTCGCAGTATTTATCTTTTCTTGTTTGAGTGCAGTGTTGTCCAGTGTAAAGGGGCAATGACTTTTAGCCTGCCATGACACTAACACTCATGTAGTGTAAAGTGATAATACACACCCTTAAAATAAATTCATGCAGGTGTTATGACTTCTTCAGATTACTTCATACTTCATATACGACTTGCCAAGGAAGTTTTACAGAATCACAGCTTATACATAAAGTGCAATAAAAGTTTAATTATACAGTAAGTTATACCACCATACATCAAATAATACAGGTGTTATATCAACATGACATGAGAATTGTCAAAGAAGACTTAAATAAAAGCGTATCATTGTTTAAATAATACTATGGGTTATTTGTTTAACCCAGCAAGATGGGTAAAATATTCAATCCAAATGCCAGGTCATATTTAACTATAATGCTGGGTTAATTCTACCACATAAATTGGTCAAATGTTCTACCCAGAAATTCTGCCCTACCCATTCTATTAACTCTAATGTTGGGGTAATTCTACCTCACAAATAGGTTATTATTATTTTTATGTTTTACATGTCTATGCACACAAAAAAAATGCTGGGTTGGTTTTACTACCCAAACACTGAGTTGCCTCTGTTGGGTAATTTTTTCTGGGTTATTTACAGGGAATTGGGTACTTCTTGTTTAACCCAGCTTGCTGGGTTGAAGTTGGGTTAGCTAGTGACAGCTAACATCACAGACAAGACCACCCCTCCCCCGATGTTCACCAGTGTGTTCAGTGGCTGTGTCAGCTTTGTGTCTTTTTTTTTTGTAGCCGATGATGAGGGTGCTTCCTCCTTGAGCATTTAAGAGGAAATGTAAACGTTAAATACAAAGTCTGTATACACACTTTCACTCACTTATGTCACTTATAACTGAATTTGTTTACTGTATGTTACATTTATTACTGTTACGGTGTTAACATTACACTCAAACTTTCAGCCTGGTCTGTGCTATAGCATGCTAGTTTATCTGACAATGTCGCTTCCAACCTTAGAAAGAAAGTTTTAAAGAAAAAATTAAAGAAAGAAAAAAGTTCATGGGAAAATCGAGAGGGTTGGCTAGTATGCATATTTGAAAGAAGATTAGTGTTTTGTAACAGCCCAGCTTTTTATTGTCTCAAGCACTGAGATTAATAAAGTTCTAATGTTAATGTGGTTGCTAACGCTAACAACATAGCTAAATGCTAGCATAATGCTGGCACTAAAGTTCACAATTTAGTCATCACTTCACCATCTTCATACACCCTGCAAGCATTCTACAAAGAAAGCTAAAAAGCTCAGACATTTTTGCAGTTTCTTTCATATACAGGTGGGGTTTTTTGGTTTGGCTAGTATCTAGCATGCTATAGCACAGACCAGGCTGAAAGTTTGAGTGTAACGTTAACACGGTAACAGAGTTAAAGTGAACAAATTCAGTCATAGGTGAGTGAAAGTGTGCATACAGACCTTGTATTTAACGTTTACATTTTACACACGGCCTACTGAGAAAACTTTCTACCTTGATGATATCCAAGCACTGGTGAAACACTGGGTAAGTGCATTAGTGTAGCAGTAGACTATACAGATAAATAAATGGAGTTTTTACTCTCTTATTCTGCACAATCAAAAGTCTGCGTTTGACTTGAACACTCCAAATAAAATAGCTAAGCATATTAAGCCCTAACCTTGGATCAGAATAAATGTCTCAATGTAAAAGGCTGAGAAATTTCTTTAGACAAGCATGAGGCATATACAGTAGGTTCAACACTATATGGCAGATTTCCAGTCACGTCTCCAGTATTTATTGACCTTGCTCTTTTTCACATTTTCAGTGTCTTTCATTCACGTCTAACCCGTACTGGAGCTTTTATCAGCACTTTGAACTTCATAGCATGGTGGCCTGTCAAACGTATTCTTCCATGTTGTGTTCATCACCTACAGTATGAAGCTCCTTATTTTCCATTTTCAAGCAAACATGCATAAATCCCATTCAGAAATCCTCTTATCTAGCTACAGCATGTGCCACAGCAACCGAAACTCATAAATCATAGGCCAGATGAAGACGATAAGGACAAAGTACTCTTTTTCTCTTCACCACTGCAGATTGGGCCTTTTTTTTTTTCGTTTATTTGACCCAAGTGTAGGATTTCTCTCTATTGTGCCCAGGATTTAAAATATTCATGACTCATAAACAAGCTTCTCTGGCTGAGTGAGCGAGAAAGACAGACAGCGACAGAACCGTGACAAAAGATTTGCAGAGCTCTGGTAAAATGAGGAAATAGGGCCTTTTGTCGGAAGTTGCTTTGCTTTGTGTACATAATCTTTTCCTGTGCATGAATAGAGAAAAATCCCTGTTATTTATTGTGGATTATTAGGTCAAGTTATTTTGGTAGCAAGTGCATAATCTTTATGATAAACAGTCTTTTTTGAAAATGGAAGCACAATATAGAAAAACTCCCTCCATTTCTCAAACCACCAGTTTTACTCTCGGATTTTCTTCTGTCTGGTGTTGTTGTTTTCAAATGCAATGCCTCAAATGCCCTACCTTTTCCCTACCTTTGAAAAGATTTTGGGTTACTTGTGGGATTGTACTGTAGGAAAGCTAATGGTTAAAGATTTGCTGCTTGTATTTTTGCCAGAGGTAATAACAAAAGACAGGGGAAATTGGTAAGAAATCCCTCTAAGTCTATGGCATTTAATATTAGAGCATAAAGAACATTTCTTTCTCAACCTAATCAGCAAAAACAAGACCAGAAGAAAGCCTGACTATAATAGCCATGATCTAAAATAGATGGAAGTTGGTTCATGTCCTACCTAAAAGATAGTATTTAAAATATCATCTTCAGTTCCTCAAGGCTCTATTTTAGGCCCGATTTTCTTGTAGGTTTTCATATTTATTTTATTAGCTGCATACTGTTTTGTTTATGCATTTGTCATTTTAGATGTGTTACATTATGTGTGTGAAATAAAATTTTAACTACACCAAAAGTAGATTGAATAAAAATAAATAAATAACAGAATGTGGTGTGAAATGTGGATCCGTTTTGTGAGTTTATTTCATATTGCACAAAGATTAAATATAATTTTATTTTAAAATGCATTTTTCATTAATGGCATACTGTAGCTGTTGACTATGGATGTCTGCTCGTGCAAAATGTTTTCTTGTAGAGGTTCACAGAAAAAACAACTTCTCATTAAAAAAGTTTATATGTTCATACACATACCATGTTTTCTAAAATACACATCTTGTGTCAAAAACAAAAAAAAAATCTAACTCAAAGTGAAACTTTAGATATTGTTAAACTTAAAAGATAGTTTTCAAAAAAAATGTTTTTTTAAGCCTAGAATGGCTATTTCCTTGCAAACCCATTAACCAGGTGCCAGCCATGCCACCTCCTGCCGAGCGTCTGATGATGTCTCCTATACCCAGTGGCTATTTGTAAAGGCTGGCCCTTGGCAGGCTGCTTTTCCTGTAATTGGCAAACCAAACAAGCAGGCCACTAAAGCTTCAGGTTCCAGTATGAGGGATTAAACCATGCAGACTCCATCGGAGGCCTCCAGAAAGCTCCGCAATGGATCTCAGTAATCGGTAATTGAATTCCTTACGCCGGTGCCGAGTTGAGAGTGAGTAACAAACAGAGCCTGCAGTCTAAAAGTCATCAATTTCAGACTGAGCCATAGATTGAGACGGTAAGTGAATCGATACTGCATTTCTATGGCGTGATGAACCCATAACCTGTCCAAGGGGTTTGGGGAAAGGTAAATTTGATTGGCGAAGAGTTAGGAGTTAGGAGGGCATTGTGTAGAGCTCGTCTCTGTCCAAGCAGGGCTTGATGAGGTGTTTATCCTTGGCCTAGCTGAAAATACCCATTGTACAGAGCATGACAGTCACCTCTGAGGAGAAAAAAAAGAAAAAGTAGATTTTGATAAGACATCCATCTTGCAGTGCCAATGGTGACGGTGAAGCTCAGCAGGGAATCTCGTACTCTGAAGTGAAATTCAGTCCTACATGTGTCAGATATCATTTCTGTGATGCCTTGTGACAAGAACAATGTCAGAAAAAAGATTTCTTTTATGCAAAAGGGTCAAAACTTAAAAAATACATATGTTGCCATACATTATTTTGAATTAAGGATCTAAGTACAGTACATATATTTTTTTTTAGATCAAGTATGAGTACACATTTTTTTAGATTAAATTATACAACTTTTATGTTTTTATGTTAGCACAGTTTCCTCGGATTTATGATACTTTTACTGTACATCAGTGCTACTTAAACATTTTAAGCAACCGATCCCAGATCGACGTTTTCTATTCATTCACCACTACACTTTTGGCGTAGTGCTTAGTGCTTCACTAACTCCAGGGTCAGGGTTTGATTCCCACATCAGGGTCTGTGTGCATGGGGTTTGCATGTTCTCCCTTGGGTTTCCTCCGGGTACTCTGGTTTCTAAAGACATGTAGATTCTCAAATTGCCTGTAGTGTGTGAATAAGTGTGTGAGTGCCCTGGCCCTGCACCCTGTTCAGGGTGTACCCTGCCATTTGCCCTAAGTCTTCTTGGATAGGCTCAAGACCTCTACGACCCTGTATACCGTATAAAGAGGTATGGATGATTAGAGACAAAGGCACAGGACTTTATAGAGTACCAGGGTAGGTACTGTAGCACTGTGGTAGATGGGTAATAGTACCCCATACCTACCCCGGTAGGTGGGTATTACAGTGGGTACCACAGTGAATACTCCAGTGGGTACTGGTAGTTTGAATACTATGGTAATATGAAAATGCTTTGGTGGATACCATTGTACCTACTGGGTCCCACTGTGATGCTAGTATGTTTATGTTACATACATTCATACATACAACGGTACCATACTATGTAAATAAATATTACCATAAAGGTCAAGTTGTGCTCAAAAGTTTGCATACCCTGAAAGAAATTGAGAATGAAAGAAACATTGCCAAAATATGGAAAATAACTGATACCGCAAAATAGTTTTTCATTGGGACACAAAGAAAATTCCAAGAGAAATACAGGCTGCTCTGGTAAAAAAAAATAATAAATAAATAAATAAAAAAATTTAAAAAAAAATTTTTAAAAAGTGGTGTTGTCATTTTAAGGAGTACAATAAGGAGGTACTTGAACACAAATGACCTGCATGGTCGAGTTGCCAGGAGAAGGCAGTTACTCCGCCCATGACACTGCTTGCAGTACGCCAGATAGCACCTATACAAGTTCCACAGCTTCTAGAGCAGAGACCAAAATTGAACTGTATAGTCACAGAGGAGTTATCAAGGCCCACAGTGAAAAGTACACCATCCTCACTATAAAGCATGGTGGTGGCTCCTGTGGCACAGGAAAGTTGAAAAAATGATTGCACGATGAATGCAGCATGTTATCAGAAAATACTGGCAGGCAATTTGCATTCAACTAGCATGAAAACTGTGCCTGGGACGCTCTTGGATGCTCCAACATGACAATGATCCAAACCATAAGGCCAAGTTGAACCTCCAATAGCTACAGCAGAAAACGGTGAAGATTCTGGTGGGCCATCACAGTCTCCTGACCTGCATATCATTGAACCACTTTGGGGAGATCTCAAACATGCAGTTCATGCAAGACAACCAAAAAAAATGTACAGGAACTGGAGGCATATTTCCAAGAAGAATGGGCAGCTACAACACCTGAGAGAATTAAGGACCTTATGCACAATTATTAAAAAAGACTGCATGCCATCACTGAAGCCAAAAGGGTAGTAAAGGATACTAAGGATACAAAAACAAACTTTTGAATAGCGATTATTTTTTATTGTCATTTTTGGTTTGATGATTGTGCCATTCTGTTATGCCTTATATATGAACTTGAGTCCTATACAAATAAAATACTTTCGTTTTGCTTTCTCACTCTTGTTTTCTTTAAAAACATATCTTACAAATTCTCCAAAGGTATGCAAACTTTTGAGCATGTTGAACAGGTATAACTTATTGTCCACAGTATTCATCATACATCTGGTGGAACCAGGTAGAACCATAGTACTGTAGTGTACCGCCATGCTGTCAAAATACCATGGTACTACATATCATGGGGCAGGAACCATCGGACTATGATGTTATCTTTATATTTAATGGAAAGTTATTGCACCCTAACCCGTGGTAAATTTTTGTATGGGTCTAGTGCTGAGTTTTAGGTTTAAGATGCTCTGGCTTTGCTTTGACTGACTCATAAAACTCATCCAGATTGCAGTCATGTCATGTCATCTGTTTATTAACATAAGGTTTATGTCATGTCGATTTACCTGGCAACGGATGCTGGCATCAGGGCATCTAGTCTTTGAGCATATTCAAAGAGCTGTTACAAAAAATGGTGAATCATATAGCCATTAAAATGGTGTCATGTATCTGTAAATCTATTTGGTATTCATTCTCCAGCCTGAGATGTTTAAATTGTATTTCCTCACGCCTTCTAAAACCTTTTTCTTTTTCCTGTCCATTAATGTAATCTTGCCTTCTACTCTTCCTCCCTCTCAGCCTCTTTTCTCAGTGCCAGGTGATCTAATATCTGAAAATGGACATTAATGAATCTTTTTCTTGCTGTGTGCTGTGGGTATAAAAGAGGGGGACAGACCGAGATCCATAATTACACTGATAGAAAAACGCATCCAAGCATGGAGGATGGGCAAAAAGCTATTGGTTTGAAATGCATCGCTGGAGATGGGTACAAGCGCAGAAGGTGCAAGGAGAGCACAGACACCTTAAAATAGGCTGATGAAGGCTTAATGATGGGGTTGTAATGATGTTAGTGAAACAACTAATGTGTTAAAACTTCTTATATCATGAGACTGAAAATTTGTGCACATTTTTTTATATATTATTATTAACATTTGGGTATCTTATTTGTTCTTTAAAATAAATGAATATTTTTTGTAAAAAAAAAAATTGTATTTAAACATATAAAAAAGATTTTATATTTTCTTGACGTTTTTTTTTTTTTTTTTGGTTGTGATGGAACTTCATATTTGTTCCCATGGAAAACCTTTTATTTTTGCCTCTGACTGAGACTTAAATTTCACTAAACCTTATTGTATCAACACAGTTGTCATGACAACATATTAAAACAAGCGGTTTAAGGTCCATTCTGACCAAGCTGAAAAAATCTGAATCTAGAACTTAATGGAAAGTTATTGTATATTATTCACTGGTACCACAGCATACGAAGGCCCCACCTCACAAATTTTCACCTTAGGAACTGAAATTTGACCTCTACATGTGAAGCTTTTTCGACATATGTGCAACTGAACCATGCCGAACCGAACACAGGCTACAGTATGTAAGTTGCGCGTACGTCCGGGAGCCGTTCAAAACTTGTTTGCGTCACTTGAAAGCCAAACGAAGTGAATTTCTGTATTATTTGTGGGGTTTTTTTAGTGATTAAGACATAGCACCATGGGTCTGAAGAATGTTAGCAAAGATGGAAGCAAGAAGACAATGAAGCCGCTTTCAGTTTCATTTTCAAAACATCTGGTAAAGCAATAATAAATCAAGGTAAAATTAGGCTTAATGTCTTTTTATTCCATATTTTACATACCTTTTTCGAAATAATTTCATATTTATTACAGTTATTATATGCAAATACATGATTATATTGTTGGAAATTGGTAATATTGGTAATATTTTGGGTGGTTGGAAGGAATTATCTGCATTTACATTATTTCCTATGGGAAAATGTGTTTCAGAAAAACTAAATATTAAAAACTTGCCTCCAGAATGGATTAAATTCATATGCCGAGGTTCCGCTGTATTTGCTACAATAAAACTGATTCTGTGCCTTTGTCTTTAGATGAAGGTGAATTATATTAGGGGGCCGCCAGTCAAGTCCTATTTAGCATATTAAGCCACACCCACTGAGCACATCTTTATTTTATTCATTTATTTATTTTCGTGTAAGCTTATTTTATTTTTGTTTTTTTATACTGGACATCTAAACATAAAAAAAAAAAAATTAACTATGTTCCCTGTAATGATCCGGAATTAATTAATATGTGCTCTGGTACCTCATTTAATCTTACACACAGCTGTTGCCCCTCTTAATAATCGAAAGATAAAGATCTTAGAGGTTCAGCTTTCATCAAACCTTTATTAGGTTTCAGATAAACATCTGTGTAGTAATGTGTCAGTATTATTAGCAGTCATGCTAGAGCTAGCTCTGAATATAATTACAGAGGGGGAAAAAACTGCCTAATATGAGCCTGTAATAGAGAAAATTGATTCAACAGATTGCACAGATTTGTTGAGGAAAGGCATCAGACCATGTCGCAGTCATGTTGAAGTTGAGGAAATATGAGTTTAAATAAGACTATATGATCGTTTCAAGGGTTTAGAGCTAATCAAATAAACAATTGGGTATAATTCAGTTAGCTTGTGGGAACAGTGGCAGACTAGACACTGTACAAACTCCAACTAGATAAATGTTGAATGAATTATTATTGTATTGTTGGCCCGACTTCTTCCAGAGGTATTTGTTGAGACAAGAAGTAACATTGTGTTCTTGAAAACACTGGAGACACAGACTGAATAAACTAGAAACAATCACGTTGAGCCAGCAATTCACTTTCCCTGAGATGCAAGCATAATCTTTTATAGATTTTATTTTTATATCGGTAATTTAAAACATCACTCCAAACATGTCGTTACTCCTGAGAATGACAAAGTAAAAACCCTTTGAAATATCAAACTCTGTGAATACGAAACAAAGCATACATGTAGCTTTAACACATCATTAGAATTCCAGAAACAGTATTTTACACTCTCTGCTGGTATATACTGTCGCCGTATTAATATCTTTTATTTTTAGCATAACTAGGCTGTTCTGTGAAATTTATCATCTTTGTTTTTACAAGGCTTCTTCTGTTTCTTTAACCTGAGCTCTGCTGTGGACGATTGGGGTGAGAGGGGTGACGGTTTGCCTTTTGGCTCTACAGTACTGAACAAGCTGTTGGAGGAGACTCGTGTCGCTGAGGGCCTGCGTGACGATGCAGCAGTTTTAGGTGTGGTGTTTGGTCAGGTCTGTGCTCTGAACATTGAATTCCAAAAGACAGACACCTACAGTATGAACCCATCCAGACGGAGAGACTTAGTTCTGTGCGCTTCACGTGTGAGACTCCAATGGGAGACAATTTACTTCTTTGAGGAGATGAAAAGTTGGACTACATCAACCCCAGAGAAATAGAACGAATTGAGCCTTCAACTAATACTACTTGAGCTGACTTAAACATTTGAGTTGAGGCAACTTAAGATTTTGAGCTGGGAACATATTTCGTTTGGCCAGCAAAATACTGTGTGGACAGTGGCGTGTACATCCTGTACTCTCACTCGTTAGGAAAACTTTTATCAAATTTCGCAAATTTGATATCTGAACTGAAATGCTAATTATTCAGGGTGTACAGCTGCTGTGATCCCATGTTGGACACAGTTGTTCTTTCCTTCCATTTTAGTACTCTTGGGAATGCCTGGATGTCTGTATACACTCACCGGCTTAACAGTGTCTATAGTGTCCCTGGGAAACAATAACAGACACAAGATTGGGTGACATGGCCGGGTAATGGTTACCGCTGTGACCTCACACCTCCAAGGCCCAAGCCCCACCTCAGGTCTCTGTGCTTGGTGAGTTTCCTATGGTTTCCTCCCGCAATCCGAAGACATGCAGAGTATGCATCTCCTGTAGTGTGTATTTGGATGGCACCTCATTCAGGGTGTACCCCCACCTAGTGCCCCAATTGTACAGCAGGGGGACTGAATTAAAAAGTAATTAACAACAATCTTTAATCAGTCTCTGATTTGACTCTGGTTGTCTCTTAGTTGTGGATGTTTGCTCTAACGAGTTTATCTCATAGTGGCACTTCACGTTACTGCTTTTTATTTTCACCAACATTTTGGAACATATGAAACAAATTGGCTTTAAACTTCCCGCAGGAAGAATAAACATATATCGATCTGTCCATACATCCTTGAAGGTTCAGTTTACATGGTGTACTTTCCTTTTCTTGGAGGGAGTCATGCTGTGTGGCGCATTTGCTTCTTCCGCATACTCTGTCTATACATGGTGAACTATTGATGGTAAGCGATGATTGGCTCTGTTGAGTGACGTGTATAGTCACGTCAAAAAAGCAATTGATTACTGGTATACTAATTATTTCCAATTATCAGAGAAGCATCAGGGTCCGGATAGAACTGTCACTTGGTCCGAATCAGGACGACGTTCCGCCATGTACTGGTGCCTAATGTACAGGATAAGCAGTAATATACTGTAGAATCTACATATCTCTCAAGATTCTTCCAATATTGTAAATCATTTTAAAAATCTTGATTAACATGTTCCATAATTAAGGCAAAAACAGTTGCAGTACATGACTGTCACTTTTCATCCTCTTCGTTAACATGCATCCTGCGTAGTCTGATTGTAAGTGAACTGAACTAAGTACGAATGTCAATGAGGTCCATCGTCTCTCGGAGACATATCATGATCAAATCACAGGACCCACATTTGGACATGAGCCTGAAACAACAAAGAAGAGCTGTCCTATTGATTGCAATGCATTTCCCTAGCTAAACTACGTGATGATTATTAGACTGTTGATGATAACCCTGATATTAACTCTCATTTCCCATAGCAGAATCTTGAGACTGAAACAGCAGAAACCAAAGCAGCCTTTTCTGTTGGTGGTATTGTTGGTTATTCTGTCATCTTCATTAGCAGACCGCTCAAGAGAAGAATTTGCAACAGCTTGCGAACAAATTTTCATGAGACAGAAATCATCAGACGAAACAAAAGCAGCAAAAGCCGGGTGTGATAAATGTTCCATGCGGAAATGATGCATGGAATCTGAGTGCACGTGGTCACAGGAGGCTCATTCATAAAGCCGAGTGTAAACAGCAATGCGTCTCGGCTGTCCACTTGTGATCGGATCACTCGAGATGGATGTTAGTCCGAAAACTATTTTTAGGCTGTTTTAGTTGCGCAGGTAAGAACAGATCAAATTGCTGTAGCTAAGCATTAACACTCAGGAGCTACAACACATTTAAGATACTTAAACACACCAACTAGTCAGTGGCCAGTGGTTCCAGCCTGACATCCAGAGTGTTTCAGGCTATACTGTAACATTACAACACTACGAGATGCGTGATATGAGATACACACACGGTATGTGGGAAGCTGTTGTATCCGTCCCAATTTCAGATCAGAATTTAGAAACTGGTCTGAGATTGTGTGAATGAATGTTAATCAGCCTAAATGTCCCACATACTACAGTATAATTGTTATAATGTCATTGTTGTTGTGATGCTGTGTGTTGGATTGTCCATTCAAAGTTATCGTAACATGATTTTTATCAAAGATATTCGAAATCAATGTTGTCGCAACATGACAACATGATCACAACTACTGTATATTACAGCAATGTGCTTTCTGAGTGGTTTCCCCACCATGTTTAACTCTTATATCAATAATGTCCATAAATCAGTCTCTTTAAATCAGCGTAGGCCTTTGATCTGAATCGAAACTAGCTGAGTGGGATCGGATAGTGATGTGCAACCCGCTGTCCAGAAAGCAGTTTTTTTTTTTTAAGCTGCGCAGGTGAGAAGGGAATTAACACTGAAACATTGTATGCGTTGTACAGTATGTATTTATTTATTTATTTATTTTTAAGAATCTTTAGGGAGTACACAGCAAGCAAAAAGCAAAAATACTAATTTGCAATTTAATTCACAAGGTCTTTACAAAAAAAAAAAGTTTTGACATTCCAAAAGAGCTGTAAACTGTAATTAATGAAAGAACAATAATTGGTGTGACACCTTTGCTTAAAATTAATGAATCAATAAGGAAATCAGCTGCTTAGTTTTATTGAACATCCTGCAGAACCAGAAACAGTCCAACTGAGGACTTTGTCGCACCTGCTTTGTTTTTTTCCTGCAGAAAAACTCTTTCTTTTCTGGCCTACAGATATTTTCCTGGAAGTACTTTCCTGGAATAGTATGGGGCACTAGTGGCTCAGTGGTAGTCCTCGCATCTGCCATGGAAGGCCTGGGTTCCATTCCTAGCCATTAGGTTCAGTGCCAGTCCCAAGCTCAGATGAAATGGGAGGCTTGTGTCGGGTGTAAAACCTGTGCCAACCCCTTATCGGGAGCAGACGAAAGACCAACAACAACTTCCCTGGAATACTAATGTTTGGGGAAAAAAAACAAATGTTTTTTATTACTGACTTATTAATGAAGTCGTAAAATAAACATCTGATCCACACACAACTTTTTACACCGGATGCCCTTCCTGATGCAACCCTCCCATTTTTATCTTTGTTCGGGACCGGCACCGCGTCAATTGGCTGGGGTTTGGGCAAAGGGTGGGAGTTGAAGCCGAGCCTTCCACAAAGCAGGTGAGAAACCTACCACTGAGCAATACACCTTGACTTGAGTAAAATACCAAAAAAATTGACAGCAATATACACCAGATTATCAACTGATGGAAGCCTATTTTTTTGCCAAGAGATGTTTTTTTTTTTTTTTCAGAACAGACTTGACATTCTTATCATTGTTGGCCTGCTTTAGCTCACACCATGCCTCTACGTTATATCATTTTCTTTTCTTGTCTTAACCATGAACCACAGAAATGCCCTGAGATTTGATCGGTAGACAAAACCGGCCGTGCCGAGGGCAGTGCAACAAAGAGCTCTGTGATTGACAGACATCGAGCACAGCATTTTATCCACCTACAGTACAGTATGCCATTATCCTCCATCAACATCTTTCCATTGGTTCAATTATAAGCTTGAAACATTTTTTTTTTCCAGTTTCACAATTTTTTTGCCTTTTTCTCTCACAGCTTGACGGGCATTACTCAACAAGAAGATGATTCTCCAGCTCCATTAATCTTTTTTCACTTTCTGATTTACTGTTCAAGTGATTTCTTGGCTGAGAAATCATTAGCATTGGAGGAAAATGAAGGACTCCTGCTGGGTTTTTGACTGAATGCGCTTAAACATACACTTTTCTAGCAACGATACAATTGGCTTAGCAACAAACACTCATATTGGGTGAGGATTGTTTTTAAATTCATGCTGATTTTTTATTCATGCCTTGTTTTGTGTTAGATTCCTGCAAGATACTTGTCGATAAAGCGTACACCATGACAGCTGAGGCAACTGTGCATGTCAATATGTCAACGTTCAGGGGCTTGGCAATGAATGTGTGGTCAGTTCCTGAGATAAACATGAAGCTGACAGCTGGTGGTCCATTGTGAAAGCAGATTACATGAGGAATAATTCCTTTGGTAATTCTTAGCATTAACATCTCCTCCAGAATTTACACACCATCAGTATCATCACCAGCCAACTAAAGATCAATAATGAGGTGCAGAACAAACCCCAGCTATGTAGCTAATAATAAATACTAGGACCCTGGAGGCGCGAGGTGACAGTGCTAACAACTAAGCCACTATACTGCCGATAAACATATTAATTTTATGGTTTGTTTGTTTTAAAGAGTATGTTATCTGTGTTGTCATGGTGAGAAAAAGAGCGGGAAACTGTATACGAACATGACATCCATTTTGACAAAGTACTGTAGTATGGTGGGGATTGGTTTGGCAGTAGCATGGTGTGGTTTGGCAGTTGTGTGGTGTGGTTCAGTAGTATAGGGCGTGGTTTGGTAGAAGTAGGGCGTGGTTGGGCAGTAGTGTGGTGTCTGTTGGCAGTATTGGAGTGTGGTTTGGCAGTAGTGTGGTGTGGTTCGGCAATATTCAGGCAAGGTTTTGCAGTAGCAAAACGTGGTCCAGGGGTAACAGGGCATGGATTGGCAGTAACAAGGCGTGGTTTAACGATATTTAGCTATGGCTCAGCAGTAGCAGGCCATAGTTTGGCCTCTGGGTGTTGTTCTGCAGTATTGGGGTATTGGCTAGCAGTAGTGGGGTGTGGATTGGCAGTAACATAGAGTGGATAGGCAGTAGTTGGGTTCGGTTTGGCAGTAACAGGGTGTGGTTTTGCTGTAACAGAGTCTTGATTGGCAGTAATGAGATCTGGTTTGGTAGTAACATATACAGGATAGTGTGAACACACTTCGGTTTGCAGGTTTTAAATGTTGCAATTTTGTAATTGGTCATAAAAATTATGCTCAATAGGTTATAACTCAGCACTTGAGGACATGGTTGGTCCTGTATTGTACTATTTCTTTAAGGCTCCAGTTGAAATACCCCACATAACACGTAACATACAAATAATAAATTTTTTCATATCTCAAATTCCTCCTTCAATGTCTATGTAAATGAGCTATTGCTGAGGGAAGGGTATCTTCTTATCTGAGGTCACATTAGGGGAAAATCTAATTGGCTTGTTTAAAACCCTGTCCAATACAAAATTATCTAAAAAAAAAAAAAAATCCAACAGCAGCAAACACTTTTTATCTATACTGATGATGTTTTCTTTCAACGTAGACAGAACCAACTTAATTCCTTTTGTCTTGTTTACGTCCCTGACCGTCTCAGGGCTCACTCAATAAACTCTCGTTACACTGCTGTTGAGTCTTCTAGCGAAACTTTAGTGTTCAGCGGCAGTCAAGCAATTAATCCAGCTTTAATCCCAGCCCACAACACGAACCCTGATAGAACATGTTAACAAATCCGGGAAAAGAAGGCAAGAAGAAAAGGGCTGGAATCTTGAGAGGTCGGGGGAGGTGGTAGTGTCTCAATGTCTGAGTGTCTCAATGTCTGAGTGTCTCAGTGTTCCCTTGTCTTTTACTGCACCCAGTCTATTTTTGAATACAAATATTTTCATCCAGGTTCAATAAGTTGGTTTAGTATATATATATATATATATGTTTTTGTTGCTGTTGCTTTTTTTTTTTATCTGATTGCTACTACAAAGAGGTCAAGATTTGTAAAAACAGGTTTAATCGGGTTTTTCTTAGGGAAAAAATGTAATTACATTTTTTATGAGTTGCTTTTTAAATAGGTTTTAAGATGTTTTTTTTTTTTTTTTGTAAGGGATGAAGTACTGGTACCCACAACAATTAATATTAATATTCATTTGGGAAGCCACTTTGGGTAGAATACCAACACCAAGCATGGTATCCAAATACTTTTGGAAGCAACAATATTAATTTTTTTTTTTTTTTAACCATCCAAACGCAGTACCATTGTGCACTTGTCTCTAAAAATCCTATAATTTACTTACCTATAACTGTGGATTTAGAAATTAAACCAGGAAGTGATTGCGGTGCGGAAAACTTATTCTCCTTATAAGAATTGAAAACTACTTTCACCCCTGTTATTTACACTGACTGTCAGTCGCCAGCTCCACCAGTCTCGGTCAGATCCGCCTGTCACAGCAGGATATGTGTTAGTGGAGCGAAATAACCGGTTAATTAAAAAAAATATATTACAATATGTTGATAATAAATGGTGTTCATGGAACTGTTGTATTAAATGAATATCAATCTTGAGGTCAAGCTGTTGTACTGAATATCAGCACGATTGTGATATTTTCAGTACTTTAATTATCTAATTTTATAGTAGAACTCTGGAAAAAAGCCATTGATGACTAAACTACATTTTTTTGCCATTTATAGACTCACAATCAAAGGTGTTTTATATTTATTTCATGAATCCCCTTTACACAGATCCTGTACATGGAAAATCCAAACGAACAAACTCATTGCTCAGTATCTTATACAAGGGTGATACATCCTGGATGGGGTGTGAATTTACAACAGGGACATGGCAAACTCTTCATGTCTTTGGACCCAGAGTGACTGGAAGGAAACCCACCAAGCACAGGGAGAACATGCAAACCCATAGACACACACACAGACCCAAGGCAGGAATCAAACCCTCGACCCTAGAGGTGTGAGGCCACAGTGCTAACCCCTACACCACTGTGCCACCTACAATACACATCCACCCGCACACATCTACTGTAGGAATAAATACCAGAAATCCGATGTCCTGATTGATTAACTTCCTCGCCGTCAAACCCCAATTCCAAATCCAATGCAGTGGATATTTCCTAAAACGAGTGGGCAGCACGAGCATCCTGTCTGCAAGGACATTAAGCTTGGTTTGAAGAACAGAAACTAAACATCATTAAGTGCAGTAGCAATACCGCCTCGAGGGGAGGCTAGAAACTCGTGGTTCCTTAATGATGGTGCTGAACTACGAGAATCCTGTGGCCAGCCCACGCTCAACACAATGAGTCAATTTAGGCAGGGGAAAAGAAAAAAAAAAAGCAAGCACATAAAGTGTTCATCAGAGGCCTCAATCTCACCCTCCAGCGCTCGTGTCTTCTGTTCTATCCAATTTTGGAGAGTGACTCAAATCAGGCCGAAAGGAGCGCGGATGTGAAAAAGTCACTTCGGGGCAATGGAATGGAACACGAGAATACAGCTAATGCGTAATAGGAATGTGTACATTTTCTACCAGGGTGCTGTCAAGTTCTTGATTTGAATACCTCATATACTACAGTATATACTGTATACTGTAGACTGTTTCCATATTGTCACGTCAGTGCAGTGCAGTTTCTTAGAAAGATCTTCAAAAGAGGGGGGAAAAAAAGAAATGATGGTGAGTGAACCGCTGGTTATAGCTTCTACAATGTAAGAGGGAATGTCTTTGTGGAACATAAAATGTAATTAGGAATGGATTTTGGTTCTATAAGAGAAATTGCCGTTACACCACAGAAATAAAATTTCTGGCCATGACCATGACGCCATGACATACAGTACCATCCTCAGTCATTCGATCATCTGGAGCCTGTCCCAGGACACTGAGGACTCGAGGCCAATCCATTCCAGGGCGCACATGCACACGTGCAATAAGCTAACCAAGTTCTTTTAAGTCTTAAGCCAATCACCTTGATTATTCACTAATATATGCAAGACCATGAGCCATTCGCATGTTCCCTAAAAAAATCTGTGGAGACAAAGAGATGAAGTCTTTACAGACACCTGGCGGTGAACCAGGACACATTGCCATATAAGGGATGAAGTAGAGCTCATGAGGACATTTTCTGGGGCGGGGTTGGGGGTTGTGGAGCGTGAGAAGGTTAACGCTGTCAAAAGCAGAACAAATACAAATGAGCAAACATGGGAAAGTTAACATCGTCTAAGAAATCACTGATTTTATTCAAAGCAACTTCCAGGGTAGGAATTTGGACTCTCTTGGTTAAGAAGGTATTTCAGTTAGTTTATTGTGAAGGACCCGTCCTTTCCCATGATCCCAGCAGACTTAGTTGTTTAGCCAAGTTCTAAATTATTATGTGATTATGTCACTAGAAAAAATGGCACCCATGCAAAAAAAAAAAATACATGATGAAGTAAAATGTTCTCTATACAGTAAGTTCAGTATGATGTACTATAATGCACATTTTTTTTATGTAAATGTCAATAAATACATTTCTGTCTGACTCTATTTTGCTATCCTGAACACATTCCCTGTAAATTGTACACTAAGGTGCTTTTCCTGAACCTCATAAAATGGCCGATTTGGTGTATGATGGCGTATTTCATACACCACGACGGCACTACGGCGCTCCTTTTTAAGACACTGAGCGCATGTTGCGCTCGAACGGGGTGCAATAAATCATCCTTTGTGGATGAATGAACTTTTAATCAAATCATATGTCTAAAAATTAACCAGCTATCTCAGCCAGCAAATTAAATGGATTTAGTGGAATATTAACAATTATAAAGTCCATTAACAACAGCTTTCATTTCTCTCAAAGGTCGTGACTTTACCTATGTAATCGCGATGAGGCAGAAATGCGAGGAGCAGCTGATGAAGACTGACACCGGTGTTACCAGGAGATGGTACGGTAGGATGCTAGGATAGGTTGCGCTGATGCTTTCTGAATGGACAAAAAGGATACTGATGGCACCATCCATCCATCTAGGAACATTTGTAATCCAGTTAGGGACTGTAAAGGCCAATGGTGACCATTGTATTTATTTCAGGTTTTACAACTGTGGTGGGACCTCCAGTCATCAGTGCGAACAACAATTACCTTAATTTCTGGTAGAAACCAGAGTACCATGAGGAAACCCACCAGGCATGGGGAGAACATGCAAACTCCTTGGCGAGAACCAAACCGGATCCTGGATGGAGGTGCAAGGCGACAGCGCTAACCACTACGTCACCATAAGTAATGGTTAAACTCTCAGTTCTGATTGATCAGAAGGTGTTAGATCACTTTTTACTGATTAATCAAATACGGTTGTAATTATCTGTAATTTGTCGTGTGCCATAAGAGGAATAAAACACGTGCTGTTCTTGGAAACCCTGTTGTGAACCTGCACTTGATTAGCGCCCCATTACATCATGTCCCAGAGATATTTATTCCTCTTATTTACTGTAGCATTTGTGCTAAAGTTGTTGGTTACGCATGTGGATCAGAGCTGATGAGTTATTGTGTATAACTGATGCAATAAAACCAACAAAGATTTCTTGAGATGAATAATAATAGTAATAAAAAAAAAAAAAAAAGAAATCCAAAGGCAAACATGTTGTTGTTTTTTCCCTTGCTTATCTTTACATAAATCATTAATAGTGAGCTGTGGATATTGCTTTTAGATTACTTTTTTTTTTTTTTAATCGCAGATCTAAGAATCCTGGACTTTTATAAATATATAACAACAACAAAAAAAAAAAATAATAATAATAATAATAATAAGATGCACTTGAAAGTCTTTGAAAGCATGTTTGATGGCCCCCCAAAGCAGAGCAGCCTGATAAATTGTAATAGGAAAGTGTGTCATCTGATCTAATGAGAGCGCCATCGTCCCATTTGCGCTGTAGTTATGTAGGAGCACAATACAGATGGGTCTGATTTATGAAACAGAGAAGCAGCTCACCGCACACCCCGAGCCATTTACACCATCAATAATGGGCTGTTAGGAGCAACCTGACTGTGTGTTTGTGTGTGTGTGTGTTTGTGTGTGTGTGTCTATGAAATGAGGAAATGGACAATAGCGCACCACATTTTTGTAGAAGCCCATTGCTTCGCTCATTACAGCTAACACGGAGACAGCGGTGTGACAGATTCAGACCTAGAGTCCACCTGTGGATTTTTTTGTTTTGTTCATGAATTCTAAAGGAAATGCCATCTGCTGAAGGGATACCATGCGCTTCCATTATCATTCATTCAGTTTTAAAAGTATTTATTTAGGACTATGCAACACTGATGCGTTTCTTGAAATCCTGGATACAAGCAGGTCAGTAACCGTGACATATTCTACAGTTCTGGCAATGTTTTTATATTAAGGCCAACAAATATTAACAACACTGGGTAGTACAGGGTGTGGCAACCCAGCAACAGCAGGGCTCAAACACGGATCCTCAGATCGACAAACTAGAACCTGAGGTTTTAGTAATGAGGTAACAAGAAAAGTGCGTGAAAACAAATGTAAAACACTAGGAACCGGGTCTGGATACTTTATGAGGTAATTATTGACGCTAACCACTTTTACATTTTCCACAATATTTTAAATACTTTCTGATCTCATTGGCTTCCCACACTTCAACTCTTTAAGTTCCTTATTTGGTCATAGGTTCCTGTAATTTTTTTCCCCCACGTAATCCATTCGAGCTCGACTCCCCAGCCTGTATGAGAACAGGACGACGTGACATCACCCACAGGTTTTCTGATGAGCGGTTTTGAAGCTCCACTGTAGAAGCTCTAGTTGTCTCCATCTTGGAAGGACCTGACCCCGCCCAAACCTCGGTTAATGCATAATGTGGCAAATGGGCTGAATGACCGGAGCCTGGCTGTTGGTTGGAATACGCCGATGTACCTCAGCTAGTACCTTTACCTTAGCTAAAATGCTAGAGTGACTAATGTTAATTTATATGCTAACATTACTTTGCATTTAATTGAACTCCATCATCTGAGTTTAATTGATTTGGAGTTTAATTGAACTCCATCATCTCCAGGTCATCCCATATAAACTGCCACATTTCTTGTTGTAAGTTAAACTTACAACAATTTCAGTAATCTGGTTAGCTAAGGTGAAGCTTAGCAGACTTAAAGTGATGAGTTACATACAAATTCAAACCCATAAAAAAAAGAGAAAATTCCAACTATGGAGACTATTTCAAAAGAAATTGTACCAGGTTGCAAACATGTTGTAAAGTTTTGTTGTAAAGTTGGACATTTTAACATGGATCTATATTGACTCACTTTTGGAGCCAGCTCCTAGTGGACATTCGAGGATCTGCACGCTTTGGCACTGTTGCTTTGGACACATTTTTCAGAACCGAAATTTGCCCCTTGCCTCCCAGTTGCCTTTGTTACTCATCTGACCCTTTTGGCTCCCAGTATGTGATTGGTTTCAGCTGGTTGTTGTTTCCCATCAGCTCCTCTGAATTGTAAAAAGGTTTTTTTTTTCTTTGCAGCAATTCTTGTGGCTCTCAAAGAAGATTCTTTGCTTTTTAATCGATTTATTATAAGTTGGAAAAACTTTTCTTATTTCCAGTATGTTCTGTTTTTTTTTTTTTTTTTAGACCTTTATTAGTATTGTGCTTATTTTTTCCCTCATGTTTTGCCTTTCTGAAAGAATCTGAAGAAAATTAGTAGAATGTATGAGCTAGAAATGAAGGTGTGGAGTCATAAACATTAATGTTTACAATCAAAAACAACCCTGAAGCCAAGTCCAGTCATGTTTTTCTTTTTCTTTCTTAGACAGAGGTCAAAAGTTGCAAGTATTACAGCATCTTTAGTAGTATAATAATGTAGGAATATGACTACCAGGAATTAGAAAAAGAAATGGAAGTTATATTCATACATGATTTAACTGCATCGATAATTTCTGGGTTAGCTCTGCAACTTACGTTTATGTTAATTTCACTTTGATTTGTTGGCCATCAATGAGTCGAATAACTTCATTTGAGCTTATAGAAATTTAAGATCCAAGATTTTAAACCATTGAAACCAAAAACATTTAAACGAAATTTTTAGATAATTGTTTGTAGGTTATACTATACAGTACATATCAGCCAAAAGTTTAAAACCAACCAGTGACATCACTCACTCACTCACTCAGTCACTCATCATCTATACCGATTAATCCTGTATTCAGGGTCACGGGGGGCCTGGAGCCTATCCCAGGAGACTTGGGGCACATGGCAGGGTACATCCTGGACAGGGTGCCAATCCATCGCAGGGCACAGACACACACTCACTCATTCACACACTACGGGCAATTTGGGAAAGCCAATTAGCCTAACCTACATGTCTTTGAACTGTGGGAGGAAACCGGAGTACCTGGAGGAAACCCACCAAGCACGGGGAGAACATGCAAACTCCATGCACACAGAGACGGGAATCGAGCCTGGCCGGGGATCGAACCCGGACCCTGGCGGTGCAAGGCGACAGTGCTAACCCCAGTGACGTGAATAACAATGATTATCTCATTAGAATGGCGCATGGAAGTGGCTGTGATATATTACGCAGCAAGTTAAAAGCAGGAAGAAACCTAAGTCCCTTTTGATACACCAGATTGTGGTGACTACACAACTCGATCAGGCTACTCCAAAATTGTGAGATATTCAAAGTCTGCAATGGTCAGAACGTACCAAAAGGAAGCTCCAAGGAAAGAAAACCAGTGAACCGGAAGCAGGGTGATGGGCGGCCAAGGCTCATTGATGCGTATGGAAAGCCAAGACAAACTCGTCTGGTCCAACCCCACAGAAGAGTAGCACAAGGTGCTGAAAAAATGAATGCTGGTTCTGAGAGAACATTTTCAGACCACACACTGCATCCCAGTTTGTTGCATATGGGGCTGTGTAAACACAGACTGGTCAGGGTGCCCATTCTGATCCTTGTCCACCTACAGTGGGCACATGATCACCCGAACTGGATCACGGAGCAATGAAAGGAGGTGGCTTGGTCCAATTAATCATGTTTGTTCTTTTACATTATGTGTGTCTTCCTGGGTAAAAGATGGCACCAGGATGCACTATGGGAAGAAGACGTGAAGGTGGAGGCAGTGTGACGCCCTGGGTGATGTCCTGCTGGGAAACCTTGGGTCCTGTCAATCACGTGGATGTAACTTTGACACGTACCACCTACCAAAACAATCCTTGAGGCCCTGACTCATGACTTTGAGTGCTTAAAGGATCTGTTGATAACACATAACACAGGAATCCCTCAGTGGTCTTGTGTGTCCATGCCTTGATTTTTCAGAGCTGTTTTGGTGATTTTATGTTGTGTGTGTGTTTTTTTTATGGTGCCTGGGATCAATAAGTGTTTGCTTTAAATCATTCAATATACAAATATTTATTTATAGAATGAACAAGCAGCTTATGGAATTCCCAATTCAGCCTGGATAGACCTACTATCGTAGACAGAATTCTATGGTGTGTGTACCAGAAACAGCGAGTGGGTTGTTCTGTGGGTGAACGACTTCCTCGTAGCTATGTTCCTACACCTCTTCTTCTTATCCACATGCATGAATGCTGATGTGTGTCCGTGTGTGTTCTTGTCGAACACGCTTTATAGCCTTCAGGTTTGAAGGAGATATGATTCTTTCTTTCGAATCATATCTCCGTTGACAGTCTTATCTCCCTAACATCCACAGTGGATCAGTGCTCTATTGTCAGAGCTGCACAACATCGACTGAAATAATAATCAAGTGTTTGGATCTGTTACTGAATTCACACCACTGAAAAATCAATAGATGCCCTACACACCTCCCCCCTTTCACTGAGGAATCCTAAGCACAAGTGCAGCCGGCTGGAGGAAAGAGCAGAACATCACAATAAATAAAATAAAACACAAGAGGAGTGGGTAGGAGGTGAAAGAATGTGAACAAATGAGAGAGAGAAAGAAAGAAAGAGAGAAAAGAAAGAAAATGAATGAATGAAATAGTTAGAAAGAAAGAAAGAAAGAAAGAAAGAAAGAAAGAAAGAAAGAAAAGGAATGCATGAAAATTATTATTTAAAAAAACTAAAAATTAATGCATAAAATTAGTAGAAAAAAGGGAAGAAAGAAAATGAATACAATTATTAGAAAAAGAAGAAAGAAAGAAAAAAGAAAGAAAGAAAGAAAGAAAGAAAGAAAATCAAATAATGAAATAATTAGAAAGAAAATAAATGAATGAATAAAGGTATTGGAATAAAAAAGGAAGGTAAGTTGTAAAAAGAAAAACATGAATGAATGAATGAAATTGTTGAAAGAAAGAAAGAATAGAATAGAATAGAATAGAATAGAATAGAATAGAAAATGAATTGAAATGATGAAACGAAATGATTCATGTAATAAAAAGAAAGAACAGAGAAAGTAAAAGATTTATAATGAATAAGGGAAATTAATAAAAATGAAAGAAAAAACAAGAAATGAAAAATGTAAGAAAGGAAAAGCAATAATCAAACATTAAGGGGAAGAAATATGAATAAATGAAGATGATTAAAAGGATAAATTGGGGAAAAGAGACTAGAAAATGAGGGAGGGGAAAATATTGATGGAGAGAATAAAGAAATAAGAAAGTGAGAAAGAAAATAAAGAATAGCTAATGATTGGTTTACTGTAAATTTTACTTTATTAATCTCAGACTTGTGTCTCTCACTTTGGAATCTCTCTCTCTCTCTCTCTCTCTCTCTCTCTCACTTTGGAATCTCTCTCTCTCTCTCTCTCTCTCTCTCTCTCTCTCTCTATCTCTCTCCTTCCAGCACTCTGTGTTTGTGGAACTGATCCGCCACTCGTCGCCACCACACTGATCCCGAGTCATCTGACCTTTAAACCCTTTGCAGCTTCTGCTTTAGGGCTCTGAACCTTTCAGCTGGAGCTGATGATGAAACTCACTTCCTCACAGCCGCTTCTTCTACACACTATAACTTCTTTCCTCGGATAAAACGGATTAAAGACAAGCCGAGCTGCCGCGCTTCACGCCGTGGTATGCCTCTCTTTAAAGGCCACCAGGTCTGAGTTTTGTTACACAACTGGGAAAGAGTGTGAATGCTGAGAGCATTAATGCTTTCATTGTACTCTGATGAAATGCTCAGCTCTCTGTGATCATTTTCTGAAAATTATACTGATCAATCCAACGATGTGTCATAAAAAAGCTTTTAAAACATGATGATCAGGTTCAGTAGACAGTATGCAAATATTCTTTTTATTCTCAAGTACAGAGAAGGAAAAGAGGAGAGAAAAAGAGAGGAGGAGGAGGAGGAGGAGGAGGAGGAATGGTGTATGAGATATCCAAAATGAAAAAAAAAGAAAGAGGCAGAATAAGCTAATTTAAAATGTAACAAACATTTTGTATGTTTGTATGAAATGAACAATAAAAGTAAGATTGGGGGGGAAATAAAAAAATAACAAAATATGTGTAAAAAAATAAATAAATAAAGAAGATAATGAATGGGGTAAGAAATAAAAGACAATTAGAGACAAAAATACTGAAAACATACAAGAATGAAGTAAGAGAGCAAACAAATAGAAAAGTTTAAATAAGAGTGGAAAGTTGTTGTTTTTTCCCTTCAAATTACATACTAAACAAAAAAAGAGAAAAATCTAACATTGGAGTGTAAATATATGAATCAAATGTAGAACAAGAAAAGTAAAAAAAATAAATAAAAAATGAAAATGCCAAACAACACATTAAAAACAACTAAAACTTCAAAGAAAAGGGAATAAAATTAGTTAATACAAAAGAAACAACAAAAATAAATAAATTAATTAAACAAAAAAGCTAACAAATAAAAAATTACAAACAAAAAAACAAAATAAAAACAAGTGAAAATAAAAAAAACAACACACTTACTAAACAAACTAATCTAAAAATAAATAAAAACAACCAAAACAAAATATGAAAAGCATGCAGGAAAAAAAAT
Organism: Clarias macrocephalus; assembly: GCA_011419295.1. Lineage (NCBI taxonomy): Eukaryota > Metazoa > Chordata > Actinopteri > Siluriformes > Clariidae > Clarias > Clarias macrocephalus. Next base: position 33,230 of record JAAGKR010006615.1, read on the forward strand.
GCATAAATAAAAAATTAAACATTCAGGAAAAAACCCAAAAGCAAACAAAAAGAAAAAAAAATATTTTTAAAAGAAGTAAACAAACAATCTAAGAAAGAAGAAACAAAAATGTAACAGAAAACAAAAAACACAAAAAGAAAAAAGACAAATAAATGAACATGAGAAAAAAATAGTACTTAGAAATACACATTTAAAATAATTTGCACTCTGAAGGCTTCTTTGTTTGTGAAACTTTAAAGGTTCTCTCTAGAAGCCTCATATCTAATGACTGCTGCTTCAGAGAAGAAGTGAAAAGTTTTTTATATATTTAAAGTTGTAAAGGAGCCAGAAGAAGCTGCGGGTGGAGACGGAGAGGCAGAGTATAAAGGCAGAGGGGAGAGAAGGACACCGGGGTTAGCCTGTGTCGCTACACTGCAGCACTTCAGGGGAATCGTTTGCGCTGAATACTTAACACTCTGATTGATTTTTATATTCCTGAAATATTCTTGAACTCTGCGACTGCTGCATAATTAAAAGACTCTTTTTTATTCCTACATCACTGATTAACTTCCTCAGAATAAGTTTTAAGCATCCCACACTGTAATATGCTGCATGTGTGAAAGTGGAGGAATAAAATCATCTCACTGCAGTTGAGGAAAGAGAAAAGAGGAATAAAAAACAGCAGACGAGTTTCTCTGTGGTTCTTCTGTCCCTCGCTGCGTTTCACTCCGAACAAGCAGCGACTTCTGCAACACGAGTGTCAGGACACAAGTCCTGGATGGAAGGAAAAGGGGAGGGATGGAAGAATGGAAGAGGGGGAAATGTGAGAAGGAAGGAAGGAAGCAAGAAAGGAAGGAAGAAAAAATGAATAAAAAGAAGGAAAAGAGAAATGGAAAGAAAGGGATTAAAGGGTATGAAATGACAAAATGAAAAGAAGGATAAAAACAAGTAAAGAGTGAGAAAAGAAGGAAAGACAGAATGACAAAGAATAAAGAAATAAAAATGAATAATTCAGGAGGAATAGGAGACAAGAAAAGAAAAAAGAAAAGGAGGGCAGAGAAAAGGAAAGTCTGAAAGTAAAGGCAAGAAGGAAGAAGAAATTGAAATGGGAAAATGGGAGGAAAAATGGATGAAAGGAATGAAGAAGGATATCAGAAAAAAGAAATCAATAGGAAGAATGAACAAAGTCTGAAGGCAATAAAAGAAAAAGGAAATGAAAGAGGAAATGAAAAAAGAAGAACAAGTGGAAGAAAGGAAGGAAAATAATAAATGAATAAAAATGAACAATGGATGGAGGAACAGAAAAGGGATTAAACGCAAAAAAAAACAGGACAAAAGGATGCAAGGAAAGAATGGGGGAAAAAAGAAAAATAGGAATGAATGACAGAAGGTAAGGCAGAATGACGGAAATGAAGAAAAAGAAAAAGGAAGAATAGGAGAAGGAATGGTAGAGTAAAGGCAAGAAAATAAAAAAAAGAAAAGCAGACAAGAGGGAAGTAAAGTGTGAAAACAAATGGAAAAGGAAGAAGAAATTTAAATAAAAGAAGGAAGAAAACTGAAAAGAAGGATGGAAAATAAAAAATGAAGAATGGCAAGAAAATGTGAAGAAAAAGTGCAAAGAAAAGGATTAGAGGGCAAAAAGGGACAAAATGGAAAAAGAGGTACTGTAAGAAGGTAAAGAAAGAATGAAAGTATGAATGAAGGAAGGAACAGAAATAAAGAAATGAAAAGGAAGAATGAGAGGAGTGAAGGCAAAAAAAAGAAAAAAGGAGGGAGGGATGAGGCAAGGAAGGTATGAAAGTAAATTGAAGAGAAAGAAGGAAAGGAATAAAGGAAAAGAAAAAGGAAATGAAAGGAGGGTAAGAAAGGAAAGAAAATCTGATGAAAATGAAAAGGAAGGATGGTGAATAAATGAAGGGCAGAAAAGGGAGGGAGGGATGAAAGGAAGGAGGATTAAACGGGTAGAAAGAAAGAAGAAGCACGATGCATGGAAGGAAGGAGGGAAAGTGAGTAAAGAAAAAAGGAAAATGAAGGTCAGAAGAGGGAAGAAAAGAAGAAAAGAATAAGATAAAGAGAGAGAGAGAGAGAGAGATAAAGAGAGAGAGAGAGAGAGAGATATGATAGCTTGTCCTTGCTGAGTCTGTGAGAAACACCCTCTTCAGATTTTACATGAAACGTCGAGTCGCTTGCTGCATTTCCTTACTGATGGGGAGAAAAAACATAAAACAGGAAGTAATAACTTCTCCGTTATGAGTGTGTTGGAGAAATCATGGCTGGTTCACTTCAGCTGGAACAAATTTCTCATTTCAGCACTAAAGGAACAAAAAGAAAATACATTCGGGGACTTGGAGGTTTTGAGCAGTCATTAGCCTCGTGTCACACATCAAAACTGTGCTAGCAGTGTTAGCAGTGTTAGCTTTCCTAAACTCCTTCTCTCATCCACTCAGTGTTAGTTCACTGCTTTACTGGCCAACTCCTGAGCAGAGAAACTTAAATAGATAAATACCTGATTATAGTTCAGCACCTAGTCTGGTTTGTGAAAATGATGAAGAAGGGAGTGGAGGGGGGGGGGGGGGAAGGAAGAATAAAAAAAGAAAGAAAGAAAGAAAGAAAGAAAGAAAGAAAGAAAGAAAGAAAGAAAGAAAGAAAGAAAGAAAGAAAGAAAGAAAGAAAGAAAGAAAGAAAGAAAGAAAGAAAGAAAGAAAGAAAGAAAGAAAGTGGAAAATACAAAAGAAAGTAAAAAAGGAAAAATCAAAGACACAAAAAAATGAAGGAAAAAAGAAATGAAAGAAAGAATGAAGGGAGGAAAGAAAAAAGAAAGAAAAAGTGAAAGTAAGAAAAAATAAAAGAATGAAGGAAAAAGGAAAGAAGGAAAAAAGAGAAACAAGAAAAAGGAAGGAAAATGATAGATAGGTAGAAAGAAAGAATGTATAAATTAAAAAATAAAAGAAAGAAACAAGAAAGTAAAAAAAGAAAGGAATTTTAAAAAATAAAAGAAAGAATGAAAGAAGGAAGAAAGAAATAAAAGGAAGAAGGAGAAAAAATGGAGTGAAAAGAGAAAGAAAAGAAGTAAAAAAAAATTCTGCTGTTTTTATGATTTTTTTTTTTTTTGCAGGTGGGCCTGTGATAGTCAGTGACAGTGGATCACCAGAGTCACATATACCGTATACAATATGTGATGTGGAACAGATTTTACCCCAGATGCACGTCTTGGCACAATCCGTCCCAGTTCATCCAGACTTTAGACCAGGACTTGGACTGACTTGTGTAACCTCTCAGTGGCCCAGAGGTCGGTTCCCTGACCGCAAATCAAACTTGGGCCATGTCGGTGAAAACGCAGCATGAGAAATGGAGGAAAGGAAAGGAAGGAGAGGATATAATGGAATGGAGGAACAAATATAAGGAATACAACATTAGCATTTTTTATATAAATGTGTTATCTCTCCCATGCTCCTCTCTTCCTTTTGATTTTGATATTAATGTGTTAAATCTCACATTTCTCTCTCCCTTGAGCTAATACTTCCTGGTTCATTTCCAGACATAAATCTAGCTATACCACTTTCCACTCCTTGTTCTCCTAGATTTCTCCCCGGGTGCTGAAACACTTTATGACACTCATCGTGTGCGCGTGCTTGTCTGTGACTCTCCTGAAATTTGGTAAGCATATCAGAGCACAGCGGACAGACCAAGCAAATCGTTCATTCCTCGTTAATTACGAAACGTAACAAATATACGTGAGCATAGCCACACACCACGTCCTATAGGCGAAAGATCCCATTCACGTTGTTCAATAGATAAAGCCGTTCCGGCAGCATGAGCACACGCAGGGGGACGGAGACATCGTTGAGGCGTGATGAAATGCCCCAAACTGCAATTAAACAGATTTGGAGAATTTTTTAAGCAAGAGGTTTGGCTTCAGCGACTACAGCACCGCCCCTGCTATTAATCCTCAATCGGATGACTTTTTCTTTCTGTTTCTGAGTCCTATTAGATAGTTATTGATTTTTTTTCTTTCTTTTCTGGCATCTGCAAATAACATTCTGTTTCTCATGAAGGAAAAACAACAGGGTCCATGTGACGATAATCAGGTAAATAATGGAAGTCACTCACTTCTCATCACTGTAGGTTTTGCCTTGATGCTGTTTCTTACATTTCTTTTTTTTTTAATATTCTTATGCTAAATAAATGTTTTTTTTTTATTATTGTAATTACAGAAACCTTGAATCGATGATAATCAGTCAGAGACAGAGAGGGGACATGAGAGAACGACAGAAAGTCTCACTGATCAGATATCATTTCCTCGAACGCTGTTTTCCAGGCTCAGTCGATAAGCCCTGTTCCGTTTTGGGTAAAAACATAGCCTGGCCCTCTGACATTACAAGTTATCTGAAGGACAGCAAGATTTTTTTTTTTCGCGTTTCACGCCAGATGATTCGGCGCAGTCCGAGCCAGATTGGAGTGTTTGACGTTGAGCGAGCGAGATGTAGAGGTCAGACGGCTCAGGAAAGTCAACCTCAGAGAGGTTTGCTCTCTGAACACCTGGTGCCTCTTGCTTCAGCGTGTAGTCATCCACCGGAGCTAATGAAAAGTGACTGCAGTGAGATGACAGGTGTGTGACGTTGGCGAGAGACCGTATAGAGGATGAGCGACATGTGGGAAGCAGGCTGAGCCGCTGGAAAAGAGTTTTCACACCTCGTGTCATCACATGTAGGAGGACCGGAGGCTGGAGGGACGAAGAGCTTCAGGAACAGCGGACGGAATTTCAGGCGAGAGCGAAAAGTGGACGGGCGATGCATCATTCAGCAGATCCGTCTGCCGAGGCCGTGCATCACCGGCGCCGAGACGGATGTGACAGCGGCAATCGCACATCGGAAACGGAGCCAAAGGGCTTCCCGGAGAAGAGGTTGATGAATATTACATGCTGTCCCTTGTTCTCGTTCGCTGACTGGGTCATACAGAACGCAGAGGGGGGAAATTTCATTTCATCCTTCACAAGACACTGTTTTAACCTGTAAAGCAGCAAGACATGACCTCAACCTCTGACCCGAAGCGATCGATCACGAGATGTTCAACAAAAAGTTAACAAGAAGTTCCTTCATTTGTTTATCCTTTTTCTTCATAAAGTTATTTAAACTATTGTGATCCCAAACTCAAGGCCATATTTAAGATCTCAAACCCTCATGACAACTGTACACATGTTGATATTCATAGTGATTCAAGCAGAAGCCGCAGCTAATAGTCTAATGAAAATCAAGATGAACCTAATAAATAGGTGGAATCGGGCATGGCTCCTGGTCGACTGGAACTAAAACCTACACCCACATCCACCCTGCGTGGATAAGACTTGGTGCGTCTAGCCACAGGCCAACACAGGTGGGAGGTTTGAGATAGCTGAGCTCAGGATCTAACCCCTCAGTTAGTGCTGCACTACCATGACCTGGTGGATCGATAACTGATTTAATAGTTTGGACAATCCAGATTCAAAAAAACTTCTTCAAATTAATCACCACCAAACAAGCCATGGAACAAATGTATCCAAAGGGTACACAAAATATCAGCAAGCAAACTAGGCAAACTATCCCTCCGCAGAGGGAAATCAAGACACCAAGCAAGTCATCACAATATTCCTAGATGTCTGTACAGTAATTCCTGCAGGAAATGAAAAAAGCTAAGGAGAAATGTCTAGAACTTGAGAGAGGTTGCCCCCTGGTGGTGTGGTGGTGGAGAAAATGTTCACTTACTCACTCTCACTCATTGACTATACCGCTTTATTCGGGATACAGGGTCACGGAGACGTAGGGCACAAGGCAGGGTACACTCTGAGTCAGTCCATCACAGTCCACACACAATACAGGCAACTTGGGAACGCCAATTAGCCTAATCTGCATGTATTTGGACAGTGGGAGGAAACCCAAGTAGAACGGAGAGAACATGCAAACTCCATGCACACAGACCCTGTGAGCCCTGACCCATAAGTATAGTGGCATATTGGTATCCTTTCTGCTTTTCTTCCACTTTATGACTGGAAATATGTAACAACCTGAGAGTGATACCAAGATGAGGGCCACGAAGTAGACAGATATTTACTAGAAAGTTTGTAAACTTAGCACCTCGCTGAGAAACTCTGTAACTCTCAGATGTGTGTGCATTAGCAAAGCTGAGGCTTTTGTTTAAACTTTTTAAAATATCTGCAATTCAGTCGGTCCACTGAAAAGGATGCAAGCTCAATTTTCTTTTAAACCTTTGCAGTCAGCTGTTATTGTGGCTTATGCATTGAAGTAAAGCAGAAAAGGATGCGGTCTAAACGGTACAGTCCACATTTAGAAGTGGTATGTTTGTAGCGAGCAAACAGTGTGAATGATATTATTACGTTGTTCAGTCTAACAGGATTATAGCTGTGAACACAAGCAGGATCGTTTGAGAGCGGTGTGTATTTCGCGGCTGAGTGCGAGGAGAATGTATTCCTCCTTTTCATTGATCTCGGGGAAGTTGCGACCACGTCTTCTCTCTGCTGAACAAGGTGTCACTCACAGACACCAAACGACGCCACAATTACCTCTCCAGAAATCGATAGGAGTAAAAAATAAATAAATAAATAAAAAAAGCCTGGAGCCTTTTCACGCCGCCGCTTCTCCCGTCCCCTCCTGGTAATTGAATTCCTGTCTAAATACTCCCACAGCACCTCGGATTCTAATCCCGTACATTTCTCATCCCCTTCCTTTTTATTCTATTGAGGATCGAGAAAGAGAAACAGACTCTCAAAGCTGAGAAACACACAGATGAGCAAACCTCAGATGCCGTTCCGTAGAGACGTCTTCTAGGCCCCGGCTTGTCAAAACAGTTACGTTGGCTGACAAAACCACAAATAACATCCGTATGAATAAAACAACCAAGAAGATCACGAGAAACGGTTTTGACACAGACGAAAGGGATGACTTTCATTTAATTGTGGGGACTGAACACTTCGAAGCAGTTAAGGAATGAAGCTGTTACAGGAAAATGATCTACTTCAGGGTGGTATGATGAAGTGGAGGCACAGTGTAACACACCAGAGTGCTCCTTAAACCACTCCCCAACTCCCCACTCCGTCATCTTTGAACCTCACCGGCCACTTCATATGGTACATCTTGCTAACACTGGGTTGGACACCTTTCGCCTCCAGAACTGTTTTAATTCTTCACGGCATAGATTCAACAAGGTGCTGGAAACATTCATTAGAGATTTTGGTCCATATTGACATGATAGCATCATCCCATTGGTGCAAATTTGTTGGTCACACGTTGGCCATGATGCGAACCTCCCATTACCAAACATCTCAAAGTAGGCCAGAGCTAAGAGCCTGTAGATATTGTAGAGCCATGATTGATATATAGCCTAGCGCTCAGCCAATCAGCTATCTCAGGATTCGACCTTGTGATTTCCACATCATAAGGCGAACTTGTTACCACTCTGACATGATCAGCAATGAGACTTAGGTAGGCTGTAGCATTTAAACCATGCTCATTTGGTACTAAGGGGTCTAGTGTGTACCAAGAAACCCCACACACATCATTACACCCCCACCTCCAGCCTGAACCACTGATGCAAGGAAGAATCAATCCATGCTTTCACGTTGGTTACACCATTTTCTGACCCCACCAGCCAAATGTCGCTGCAGAAATGAAGACTCATCAGATCAAGCAACGTTTTTTTCCAATCTTCTATTGTCCGATTTTGGTGACCCCTTGCAAATTGTATCCTTAGTTTCCTGTTCTCAGCTGACAGGAGCATCACCTGGTATGGTCTTCTGACGCTGTGGCACATCATGTTATTCGAGTTCATGTTGCCTTTCTATAAGCTCGAACCAGTCTGGCCTTTCTCCTCTGACCTCTGGCATCTACAAGGCATTTTCACCCAGAGAACTGCCCTCACTAGATATTTTATGTTTTTAAGATCATCCGCTGTGGATCCTAGAGAATCCTGGTCATGTGTGAAAGTTTTAGAAATACTCAGACCAGCCCATCTGAAACAAACAACCATGCCAAAGTCACTTCATATCCAAAATTACCTTTCTTCCCCTTTCTGATCCTCGGTTTGAACAGCATGTCATCCTGACCATGTCTACACGCCTACAGTAAATTCTTTGAGTTGCTGCCATAGTGTTCGTTAACAAGCAGTTGAGCAGGTGTACTGATGAGAGAACATACATTACAGTGTAGCCACAAAGCCTAGACACCTCCTCCCTGCTGATTTAGCCTTCCCTCTGACACTGGAGACTCCTTCCATCAAATGGTAATAAAATATTTCTTACAGAAAACTTGTAACAGATACGTAAGTAATAGCAGTGTGTCTAACAATGTGTGCATGCAAATTTTGAATACATCTCCTCAATTCCTTCGATTCCTGTTAATCTGAGCAACATTTCAGCAAAGGCATCCTGTATTAATGCTGTAGGTTTTAAACCAATAAATCCCAACCTTTGGCTATTTCTCCTCATCTTTGTCTGTCATTTTATGTTGCCTAGCAACCAGAATTTGTCCACAAAAAAATATATATATATATATATATTTTATATATAATATAATATAATATATATATATATAATATATATATATATATTATTTATATATATATAT
>JAAGKR010006616.1:0-41820 GCA_011419295.1 Clarias macrocephalus
ATATATATATATATATATATATATATATATATGTATATATATGTATATATATATATATATATATATATATATATGTTTTTGGTTGACTCTGTATAGATAATATTATATATAAACTTATTCCTAAGCATGTAAAAATAATTTTAATAATTTTAAATCACTGTTTCAGTCATCACACTGTACTGTATATTCTTACTTTAATCTATATGTACCTAGACCAGTATCCATTGCTTTCAGGAGTCACATTTGATCATGTGGATAGTCATGGTATATCTTCCACCTCTATGATTAAACAAATCCCTCTATTGGTCCTGAACTGTGGCCTCAAACTGAGCTGTGAGGACACAGGCATGCTAAAATTCCAAATTGTCATATTAAATGATCATCAAACACATTTTAATATTACACAAAGATGATTTATTTATTTACTTTAAAAAGCTGTTCAAACCTACCTATTTATATACCCATTCCTTTACAATAGGGTCTATTATACATGGGTTGATGTCATCTTCAACATCTGGGTCTCATTAAGCTTCTCCGTTCTAGGTGCCTCAATGTATAGCTCAGATTTCCTGTGCAAGTACATTCCAGGGAGCCTATATGTTCAGATATGCACAGACATATCAGATCTGCTAGCTACAGTAACTGTTGATTATATCCAGATGGGGTACCTTTTATTCCTTAAAAGTAAGGAATCACAAAATCACATAAAATCAAGAAAATGACTCCCATAGTATCAGTCTGGAAAGGGTTGCAAACCATTTCTAAAGCATTGGGACTCCAGTGAACTATGGAAAATCTTGTTGAGGACCTTTTCAGGACGCTACAGCCTACAAGAGCACAATGATGTCTCATTCAGGAGTTCATTGTCAAGGTTAACCCCTAGAGGGCACCTTGCACCCAGAGACCCTTTTTATGTTTTTGTGTTTTTTGTTAGTTTAGGACTGTGTTTCCCAGGATGCACCTCGGTCAGGTGATGGGAACTGTCACCTGAACAGAGGTAGCTCATTAGTTTGATTATATATTACCTGTTTAAGTTCTGATTCCTTTGTCTTACATCTGTTCTGTTAAAATGGTTGTTTTATTATTTGTTGTCTGGACAAAAGATAAAACAACAGTAAAAAGAACATCATGCCAACAGTCAAACATGGTGGAAGTTTGGTGGTCTGGGGCTTGGTGATATCTTGGTGATATGAATTCTGTGCTCTACCAGAAAATCCTGAAGGAAAATATTCGGCCATCAGTTCATGACCTCAGGCTCAAGCGCCTTTGGGTTATGGAGCAGGACACAACGATGTGAAAGACTCATTGCCAGTTATCACAAATGCTTGATTGCAGTTGTTGCCACCAAGGGTGGCACAACCAGTTATTAGTTTTAGGTGCAATTGCTTTTTACATAAGGCCAGGCAGATTTGGACAGTTTTTTTCCCCTTTATAAATAGTCTACATTTAAAAAGCTGCATTTTGTATTTACGATGGTTATCGTTATGTATTATTACATTTTGATGATCTTAATCATTTAAGTGTGACAAATATTGAAAAAAAAAATAGAGAATGGATGAATAAAGATCACTGAATGCATTTTGTGATAATAGAAATGGAAAAGTTTAGACCCTCGAATTCTGTTTTGCTCACTGTGTAAAGAATTTGAAAAAAAAAATCAGCAATTAAAAACATTATTAAAGAAAAAAAAACAATTAACACATTATTAAAGCAATGCTTATTTGTTTTTTTGCTCAGTTTTGCTACAAAATAATGGTGCAGTGGTTGTCTGTGTTTAGTCTGATTCAGGGTAAGCAATCAGACTCACCTGAACCCAGCTGTGTGTCCATGAAGAGTGACACATCAATGCATAATCCAATAAACTTTAGAGACACAGACTGTGCTACTGATCTGAGGTGAGGACAGTTTAATGTATGAGTGCAGTGTTTTATCACATAATCACACAATCACACATCTCTCAGATATCTGTGTATTCACTGGTGTGTGTTTGTAGTTATCAATATGATTTATCGTCCTTTTTAAACTTTTAATTAGTGTTTTATTTGGTTATAGGCCGAAGAAGAATACATCAGAAATTACTGAGAAGAGTCAAATGGAGGTAATCTGTGTGTTTGTGCGTATCCTGTAAGATACCAGAGATGTGCATCATTCATGTGAATCATTACATCTATTCCATTTTCGCTTCAATCTGACAGAACACTAAGAGAGAACACTCAGTTGATTCTGAGAGGGAGAGGGAGGATGTAGAAGATCAGAGCAGTGTCAGAGACAGAGCACTAAAGACCACACTGGACATGCTGAAGAAAATTAACCCCACAGATCTCGCTAACCCACTGCAGAACAGTAAGAGCTCATGGTCTTATAACATCACTTTAACTTTGAGGAATGAAACTGCTATACATTTATTAAACACATCTCATCATAATGATGTGCATTTATCAGCAGAATATAATAACAGATCAGTAGCTATAAAAATAACAAAAGTAAACATTTTCTTCTTATTTTTATCAGAACTCGTTTCTGTCTACCAGCAAAGCCTCAAATCCAAACTGAGTGAGAAATGTAAAAGAATTAATGAAGGAATCTCACAGCCTGGAAGCTCAGCACTTCTGAATGAGATCTACACAGAGCTCTACATCACAGAGGGTTGGAGTGGAGACGTCAATAATGAACACGAGGTGAGACAGATTGAGACAGTGTCCAGGAGACCAGCAACACAGGAGACATCCATCAAATGTAATGATCTCTTTAAAGACAAGTCCATCAGAAGTGTCCTGACTAAAGGAGTTTCTGGAATCGGAAAAACAGTCTCTGTGCAGAAGTTCATTCTGGACTGGGCTGAAGGAAAAGCAAATCAGGACGTCACCTTCATGTTTCCACTCCCCTTTAGAGAGCTGAATCTGATGAAGCAGGAAAATTTCAGTCTGATGAACCTTCTTCATATTTTTTTCCCAGAAATAAAACAATTAGAATTAATAGACTGTGAGATCAATAAAGTTCTGTTCATCTTTGATGGGTTGGATGAGTGTCGACTTCCTCTAAATTTACAGAAGAATGAGAGAGTGTGTGATGTGACAGAGTCAGCCTCAGTAGATGTGCTACTGACAAACCTCATCAAGGGGAACCTGCTTCCCTCTGCTCTCCTCTGGATCACCTCTCGACCAGGAGCAGCCAATCAGATCCCCCCTGAGTTTGTAAACCAGGTAACAGAGGTACGAGGGTTCAGTGATCCTCAGAAAGACGAGTACTTCAGGAAGAGGATCAGTGATCAGAGCCTGGCCAATAAAATCATCTCACACATAAAGTCTTCAAGAAGCCTCTACATCATGTGCCACATCCCAGTCTTCTGCTGGATCTCAGCCACTGTTCTAGAGAGAATGTTGAGTGAGGAAGAGAGTGGAGAGATTCCCAAGACTCTGACTCAAATGTTCACACACTTCCTGATCTTTCAGATCAAACACAAGAGCCAAAAGTACCATCAGAAATGCGACCCTGATCCTCAGCAGACCAGAGAGAGTATCCTGGCACTGGGAAAACTGGCTTTCCAACAGCTGGAGAAAGGAAACCTGATCTTCTATGAGGAAGACCTGAGAGAGTGTAACATTGATATCAGAGAAGCGTCAGTGTACTCAGGAGTGTGTACCCAAATCTTCAGAGAGGAGTTTGGGCTTCACCTGGGGAAGTTGTTCAGCTTTGTACATCTGAGTGTTCAGGAGTTTCTGGCTGCTTTATATGAATTTATCTCCTTCAGCAAAAAAGTTATTGCAAAACCCCAAACCACTGATCTGTCTGATCTTTTCACTAAATCTAACATGTCTGATTTCCTGAAGAGTGCAGTGGACAAGGCCTTACAGAGTGAGAATGGACACCTGGACCTGTTCCTCCGCTTCCTTCTGGGTCTCTCACTGGAATCCAATCAGACTCTCTTACGAGACCTACTGCCCCAGACAGGAAGCAGCTCTCACAGCAAACAGGAAACAGTCGAGTACATCAAGGAGAAGATCAGGGAGAATCCATCTCCAGAGAAATCCATCAATCTGTTCCACTGTCTGAATGAACTGAATGATGATTCTCTAATGCAGGAAGTACAACATTACCTGAACAGAGGAGATTCCTGGTGTCTCAAAGGAGCCAGACTCTCTCCTGCTCAGTGGTCAGCTCTGGTGTTTGTGTTGCTTAACTCAGAAGAGAACCTGGAGGAGTTTGATTTGAGTAAATATGAGAGATCAGAGGAATGTCTTCTGAGGCTGCTGCCAGTGGTCAAAGCATCCAGAAAAGCTGTGTGAGTCATTTTATAATTATTTTATGAATAAATTACTAACTACATAAACTTATTTATTTGTTTGTTTGTTTGTTACTCTAACAAGGAGTAATGATGGAGTTTATTGAATAGTGAGTAAAACAGAGAGCATTATTATTTAACTTTTTTCTTGCTTAGGTTAAGTGTTTTATTTTTAAAATATTCTTATTTTGTGTAACTTCAGATCTGGACTGAATGTGCGTGTGTGTGTGTGTGTGTGTGTGTGTGTGTGTGTGTGTGTGTGTGTGTGTGTGTGTGTGTGTGAGAGAGATGTCAGTGTTCTGATGTATCATCATTTCTCTCCCAGGCTGTGTGGGTGTGATCTCACAGAGGAAAGCTGTAGATTTCTGTCCTCAGTTCTCAGCTCAAACTCCTCCAGTCTGAGAGAACTGGACCTCAGTGAGAATTACCTTTTTGATTCAGGAGTGAAGCTGCTCTCTGCTGGACTAGAGAATCCACACTGTACACTGGAGACACTGAGGTCAGATCATCACTTTCACATTCTGAAGAAAATGTCTGAAGTATTGATTAACCTGGATTTAGTTCCCTATTTGTATTTAATTAAAGCCACTTGCTCTTGTGTCCCTCTGCCTTCATGGCAACAGCAATGTTTCTCCTCCTGTTTCAGGTCAGATCACAGCACTGAAATAGGATTTTATTAAAGTAGTAAATGATCTGAGATTAAATACTGAAGCAGATGGTGTTTTGGTGTTTGTGATTTTAGTGCTGTTAGATTTTACTGCTGCATTTACACTATAGATCACACAACACTCCTGAACAGCCTGAGAATAGTTGGTGTTTCTGGGACTTAAACTGGTTTTTACATATTTAACTGGAGGATAATAATTTGGTAGTCTACACTGTAAACCCGAATAAGTTGGCAAAACTCAAAAAATTTGAGGTAATCATTTACAAAAAATTTTTAAGTAATAATGTTTCCAATTTTAAGTAAACAGATCTATCAGTTTTTGAGTTTGTTGTACTCATTCATATCAATCGTTCTTTACTTGCATTATTGAGTAGCTTAACTCATACTATTTAATATCAATTGTCTTTTTTTTAGTTTTTGCAAGTCAAATAAATTGTTGTTGGTCTTTCGGCTGCTCCCGGCAATGGTTCGCCATTGGTACAAGCTTCGTACAGGTTTTACACCAGATGCTCTTACTGACACAACCCTCCCATTTTATCTGGGCTTGGGACAGGCACTTCATCCAGTTGTTGGGAATCAAATCCGGGCCTTTCACATGGCAGACGAAACACCTCCCACTGAACCACCAGTGCCCTATTGCCCTGATGACCTCAGACACAAAATCGCTAGTCTGAAGGATTTTACGCTGGTGGAACTTTAAGGTGACAGTTACTGTTACTTAAGTACTTACAGTTACTGTCACGGCTGGTCCATGTGAGGCAGGCTTGGACGCAAAAGCAGAAACAACAGGTTGGATTCAATATAATGGATTTTAATGCAAAATGAGAAGGTTAAACACAGAGAGAAACCTCCCCTCCTATGGGCGCCACCGGCCATCCTAGCTGGTGCTTCTGTCAAGTCAAGTCAATTTTATTTATATAGCGCTTTTAACAATTGACATTGTCACAAAGCAGCTTTACATAATCAAAAGAAGTAAGTTTGTATGCAATGTGAATGTGTATGAATCAAAATCATAAGATTGTCCCTGATGAGCAAGCCGAGGGCGATGGTGGCAAGGTGGCTTTTGTGTGTTGCCGGTGGAAGTCAGATATTAGAGTTGGGTCGACAATGAACCTGGCGGAGACCCAACTTCTTTCTTCGGGCCGGTAACCCTCCTAATCGACGAGGTACTATAGGCCCCTGCCTCGGCGTCAAGCTCTTAGCAGTTTGCGCACTGTAAAACCCTCACCACTGTCGATAAGTTGACGAGGAGGGGGAGGGCGGGGTGAGGTTAGAGTCAGGGGGCTGGAAAACAGTCGCCTGAGCTGCAAAACATAAAACATTGGATTGATATGGCGCATAGAGAGGGGTAGGGAAAGCCTGACCGAAACAGGGTTAATTACTTTGGTGACCTGTGAATGGTCCGATGAAGCAGGGAGATAATTTGTGGGAGGTTGTTTTGATGGGACAGCATCACCCTCTGACGCGCTCTGACCTGCTCCACATAGTTGCATCCCGTGAGGCCATGCACCTTAGGGCCTTTTCCAGTTCCTGGTTCAATCTCTCTGTCTGCCCGTTTGACTGAGGGTAATAACCAGAGGATAGGCTGGGTGTTGCTCTGATTAACCTGCAAAATGCCTTCCAGAACTCTGCTGAGAACTGGGGGCCACAGTCTAAGACAATGTCGGAGGGGAGGCCATGCAGACGGAAGACGTGGAGGATCATCAACTTAGCCGTTTCTTTGGCTGACGGGAGCTTCGCCAAGGGAGCAAAATGGGCAGACTTGGAGAAGCGGTCAACTACCAGCAGGAAGTTTGTTGGTCGACTTGTTCCTAATGCAGGTGTCACAGGTCTGCACAAACCCTTGAACATCCGCCTTCATAGAGGGCCACCAGAACCGTTGCTGAAGGAGGGATAGGGTGCGGGCTCTCCCCGGGTTCCCATTCCAGCACCTGAGATCGGACAAAGAGAAGGCCGGGAGGAATGTTACTTGGACCTGGTTCCTGATTGAGGGCCTTCTTCATCTGTGTTTCAACATCTACAAGTGCGGCCGCCACAAGGCAACGAGGAGGCAGAATTGTCTCACTTGGCAATGGTTCTTGGGGCATGGAGAACTGTCGATATAGGGCATCTGGTTTTATGTTTTTGGAGCCAAGGCGATACGAGAGCATGAAATCAAAATAAGAAAAGAACAGACTCCACCTGGCTCCACCGGGCATTAAGTCTCTTGGCTGACCTGAGATATAAGTTCTTGTGGTTGGTCCAGACAAAAAATGGAGAGGCAGTTCCCTCCAGCCAGTGTCTCCACTCATCTAGGGCAAGTTTAACTGCCAACAGTTCCTGATCTCCTATGTTATAATTCCTCTCAGCCGGGGAGAGACGACGGGAGAAGAAGGAGCAAGGGTGTAACTTGTTGTCCTTTAGTGATCTTTGGGACAAGACAGCCCCAACTCCTGACTCGGAGGAATCCACCTCCACCATGAACTGGAGGGACGGATCCGGGATGATTAGAATGGGTGCAGATGTGAACCTATGTTTTAGGTCAGTGAATGCATCCTCAGCCTGCTTGTTCCAGAGAAAGGAAACTTTAGTGGAGTTTAACAAGGTGAGAGGCACTGGCACTGAGCTGTAATTTCTAATGAAGCGCCTATAAAAATTGGCAAACGCCAAGATCTCGTCTTGTGGAGGGTGTGGGCCAGTCGGTGACGGCAGTTAATTTAGATGGCTCTATCTGAAGCCTGGAAGGGGCGATGAAAAAGCCAAGGAAAGACACAGACTCTTGGTGGAATTCACACTTTTCTGCTTTGACAAAGTTTATTTTCGAGGAGTCTCGGCAAGACTTGTTGGACGTGCAATCTGTGCTCCTCCAGAGAACGAGAAAAAACTAAAATGTCGACCAAACAAAGATATTCAGAAAGTCATTTACCAGGGCTTGAAAAACAACAGGAGCGTTGGCCAGCCCGAAGGGAATCACTAAGTACTCGTAGTGGCTGGTTGGAGGCGTGCATCGATGCGACCTGCTAAATCCATGAGTCCATTTAGGTCTGAAGGGAGCTCCTGAGAGACCAACTCATCCTTTACGGCCTTGATCAGTCCATGAAAAAACATGTCGCACATTGCGCATTCATTCCATCCACAAGAGCCCGCCAGGGTGCGGAACTCGATGGCGTAATTGTAGACTGAGCATGTTCCCTGGCGGAGTCTTAGCATGTGCCCAGCTGCCTCCTTGCCGGAAAGTGAGTGATCAAAGACTCTCTTCATCTCTTTGTGTGCGCTGTAATTAGTGCAGCAGGGGTTGTCGGCGTCCCATAGTGCCGTTTCCCACTCACGTGCTCTTCCAGAGAGAAGGGTGATGACATAGGCTATTTTTGAGTGTTCAGTGGGAAATGTTGAGGCTTGTAACTCAAGAGAGAGGGAGCACTGCGAGAGGAAGGCTCGGCAGGTGCTGGGTTCTCTGTTGTAGGACTGAGGGGGTAGCAGACAAGGTTCTCTGATCGGAGGTGGTGGAGAACGAACTGGAGCTGAGGGTAAGAAGACCTGGAACTCTTCAATCCAAGAAGCAAGCACAGTGAGAGTGTCCACCATAGACTTTAGGTTTTGATTCACCTGCTGAATCTCCCCCTGGTGGGTGCCGAGAAGGGTGCCCTGTGCCTCCAAGGCGGTCCTGAGTTGATCTAAATCCGCTGGGTCCATGTTGGCCAAATTATTCTGTCACGGCTGGTCCATGTGAGGCAGGCTTGGAGGACCCAAAAGCAGACACAACAGGTTGGATTCAATATAATGGATTTTAATGCAAAATGAGAAGGTTAAACAGAGAGAGAAGGATGATCAAAAAGAAACCAGTACTTGGGGTGCTGTCTGAAAAGAGCTGTGGCATGGCTTGGTTGTGGCTGTGGACGAGTGACACAGAGTGCAGAATGCGCAGGTTGAGGAGTGAGCGCGGCTGTGTGGAGAGATGAGGGCTGCAGTGTGTGTGTAAAATCCGATGTGCAGTTTGAGGGAGTTATTGGAGTTGCCGCGATCCTGAGGATAAAGGCAGGGCCGGAGTCAAAAACAGAAGCAAAGGTTCAAAGCCAGGTTATCAATCAATGTAGTGAACAATTCCAACTTGCGAAGCTAAGGACGTAAGCAGAAGAAAAAAAGGGTCAACAACATGAAAGGCAAAAGGTATTATTTCACAAAACACTAGATACAAAAACACTAGGCTTGTGGCATGCAATAATTCGGCACCAGATGGTTGTTTGTGGCCGAGTTAAATAGGGAGAAAGTGACAAATAAAATGCAGAGCAGGTGTGCTCATGCCGGTGAATGAGGTAGCTAAACAGAAGTCATGGGATGGAATGTGGAGAGGAGTTGCAGGTGATCATGGCTTGGCTTGAGCGGATGGCGTGACATGGCATACTGTTACAGTTACTTAAAATATAAAATTTGTTCAGCTAATTTGAAAAGTGTCATTTCTACAAACTCATAAATACCAAAAAGTTCTAAATACTCATCAAGGTCTATTAATTTAAACTAATTGTAATTATTTAAGTTAACAGTATTCAATATGTTTAATTACTTTGAGCATTAGGGTTTACAGTGTAGATTAACTTTAGATGAACATGGTTCTTCGTGTTGTACCATGATGCTCTGTATTGGCCTAATATTTACACACACACACACACACACACACACACACACACACACACACACACACACACACACACCACAGAATGATGCGGTGAAACAATATTTCTTTTTTTTTGGGGGGGGGGATTTGTTTTCTCACCTGTTCCTCTATCACTCAGCAAATGGCAAGGGCCTCTTGCTCTTGAGTGTTTTTTTTTTTTTTGGTCTGCTGGTATACGTTTCCTGCTCACATACAAGATTGGATGCTCTTTTTTGTCACGTCCTGTGAAAGGATGGCTCTGAGCCCATTCTCCAATGCATCTGTGTGTACCAGGGATGGTTGGTCGAAATTGGAGGCTGGTGAGGTGGGCTTTTAATTGTTGAAAGGCTGTTTCTGCCTCCCGATCCAGTGCACTTCCTCCGACTGTCTCTTCCTGAGGAGATTAGTTAGGGGTGCTGTGATTGAGTAGAAATTAGGCATATAAGAACTCGCTAGTCCCAAAATAGCATTTACCTTTTCTTTTTTTCATTATTATGTTATATCTAAACCTCCTTATATACGTCCGTAAGACAATGGAGTTGATAGTGGACTAAGCAGGAAAGGAACTACCAGACCCCTGTGATCAATGAGAGCTCAGTGGAGAGAGTGAACAGCTTCAAATACCTTGGTGTTCACATCACCTCAGCCACTCCACCAATGGACTGTTCTCTCTGTTGCGGTCAGGAAAGTGCTTCTGCTCCCTGAAGGCCAATACAGAGTGACGGAGGAGGAGCTTCTTCCCGCAGGCGATACAGTCTCTCAACCAGATCTAACACTGGACTAAAACATCTCTGCATTTTTGCACACCTCATATGGACACTTATGGCAATTGCACATTTGCATACTTCCTGGACATTTTCACAGTTCCATTTATTCCCATTTTCATTTACAATTTACTGCTACATTTGTACAGATAAGTTTTTATATTTTATATTTCTTATATATTTTTGAAAATTCTTGTATTTTGTTCGATAGCTAAACTTACTCTTATTTTTATTTTATTTCACTATTTATTTCCTTATTTCTTGTAAATTTCTTGTAAAAAAGGCGGTCGTATAAGCATTTCACTGCATATCATACTGTGTATGACTGTGTATGTGACAAATAAAATTTTCATTTATTATTTTTTTTGTACATTTGTGCATTTTTTTATTATGTACAGGTGAAACTCGAAAAATGTGAATATCATGCAAAAGTTAATTTCTAGACTCATTACATGCAAAGCAAGATAGTTCAAGCCGTGATTTGTCATAATTGAGATGATTATGGTGTACAGCTCATGAAAACCTCAGAAATTAAGAATATTACATGCAATCAATAAAACAAGGACTGTACATAGAACAATATCGGACCTCTGAAAAGTATAAGTATGTATATGGTTTGGACCCCTTTTGTAGCAATTACTGCCTCAATGCGGCGTGGCATGAAAGCTATCAGCCTGTGGCACTGCTAAGGTGTTATGGAAGACCAGGATGCTTCAATAGCGGCCTTCAGCTCTTCTGCATTGTTCGGTCTCATGTCTCTCATCTTTCTTTTGGCAATGCCCCATAGAGCTGAAGGTCAGGCGAATTTGCTGGCTAATCAAGCACAATAATCTCACAGTCATCAAACAGGGTTTTGGTGCTTTTGGCAGTGTGGGCAGGTGCCAAATCATGCTGGAAAGTCGCTTCTGACGTTGTTTGTTTTTCAGGAGCAGCTTGACAAAAGGAATACGACATTTGAAGCCCATGTCCAGAATCCGTTTGTGTGTGGTGGCTCTTGATGCACTGACTCCAGTCTCAGTCCACTCCTTGCGAAAGTCCCCAACACTTTTGCATGGCCTTTTCCTGACAATCCTCTCCAGGCTGCGGTCGTCCCTGCTGCTTCTGCACCTTTTTCTTCCACACTTTTCCCTTCCACATAACTTCCTATTAATGTGCTTTGATGCAGCACTTTGGGAACCTCCAACTCCTTTTGCAATTACTTTTTGAGGCTTTCCTTTCTTATGGAGGATGGCAATGCTGGTTTTCTGCACAACTGTCAGGTTAGCAGTCTTTCCCATGATTGTGCTTCCTACTGAACCAGATTGAGAGACCCTCTAAAGGCTCAGGAATCCCTTGCATGTGTTATGGCTTAATTAGCCGATTAGACTGGGGCACTTTGAGCCTGGAATATTGAACCTTTTCACAATATTCTAATTTTCTGAGATTGTGGATTTGGGGTTTTCATGAGATGTAAGCCATAATCATCTGAATTACGATAAATCACGGCTTGAACTATCTTGCATTTTATGTAATGAGTCTATCTCATAGTTTAGTTTCACCTTTTAAGTTGCATTACTGAAATAATTAAACTTTTGCACAATATTCTAATTTTTCAAGTTTCACCTGTATATAATTTTTTGGGTACTTATGGATGACTTAAACCCTTTATTCCTGTGGCTTTAGTAAGCCATGGCCAATTCAGTACCCCAGGTATTGTGCTTCAGTCAGCTCCAAATAGCATTTACTTGGGTTTGCAGTCAGTCCTGCATTTCTGGGCTCCTGCAACACTGGAGATGTTGCAGATGCTCGCCCCAGTCACATGAGTGGATGACCAGTTCATCATCTTGGACATGAAGGATGTGCCCTGTTCTAAGAGATGCTTCTTCACCACGCTGTAAAAACTCCAACTAGCAAAATGTTGGCATAATGAGTATTTATTAGTAATCTGGACAATAAGACATGAAAAAGCTGACTGAACTAGTGAAAAAAAGTTCATTAAAAACTTGCTGGGTTAACTAAGGTTTAATTACTGAACAGACTTTCTAATGCAAGTTAACAGGCACAGAAGTTAGTTCGGAAGTTGGCGCATGCGCGCTGATACATTTCTGAAGTTGGCGCATGCATGGTGGATGCAGCGGGTATTTTGAACATCATCTGGATTAGTAGCCTGTTTCTCCCCCTCACAACAGACACCTTCTTCTTTTAAACTTTGGTAAGTGCACATATTTATATCGAAGTCCTTTGTAGAAATGGTCTTAACATAAATGAACGTTATTATATGGTGCTCTTTGCGAAGTACATAGAGCTTGGTGCAGTTGTTTATATAACGTGAGATGGTGAAAAAGTTGGAAGTCATCCTGTAACCTGAGTTCCTACAAACAATATATTTTGTATTATTTTAAGTTCACTGCATTGATTTGTTATTTATTACGGGTGTTGCATATCATGAAGTATTTATTTAATTGTGTTTTAATTTAGAATAGAATATTATTAAATTATTATTTACAGCACCTTATTATTGTGTCTGTATCCCTGCATGTGTGATATTTGATTTACTGGTTATGTTGATTATGTTAAGAGGAACTAACAAGTTACCTGCCTGTTCTTTCTGTACATTTTGTCTACATTAATCTAGTAGGATCCAAAACTTTCATGGAACAAAAAGAAATATAACAACATAGAAAAGATGTTCAAAAGTGATTTTTTTGTACTCTTTATTACATTAGGACAGTACTCCTGATGAAGGACAGACCAGAGGGATGAAAGTGGGAGTTCCTATTGTGATTGAAGATGATGACTCCCTTACGACTTTGACCAGTGTCATAAACTTTACTCTTGTGTTGGAGGATGAGATTGTCTTGCAAGATGCTCCAGATCTGCAATCTGCTGTTGCTTAACAGTTTGGCCTTTGACCTGTTTGACTTGGATTTCAGTACCAAAAAATCGGAAGTAAACTTTTGAGGTGATTGAGAAGGTGTTCATGGAATTGGACACTCACTGCTCTGCAAGGGTACAATCCCTTAAGACTTAACTTCTGCTATGACTTTGCTTTTGTGAGCTGTTTTCAGACTTCAAATGTTGTGGCTCACTGAAAGAAAACTGCCCAGGGGTCCGTTCTTCGTACATCGCTAACTCAGTTAGCTGGATTTGATTGTTGTGGATTTGTCCTGATCTTGGATTGTTTCGTTCGAATCTCGCACTTGCTGTCATAGCAACATGTCCGTAAGCTTAAAGCTGCTCTGGAGCAGGTTTATTTCATGTAAACAGGATTTAGGCTGCGCTGTTGGCGGGTTATGATTGGTTGAAATTGCGAGATCACATCTGATTGGTTAAAGAGCCTGACTGACTGACGCGGACTGACTCACATGGGAAAAGAAAAGTATCTTGCATGAATATATGGATGGATGTATTTAAACATAAATACAGTATCTGTACACGTGTATGTGTCTGTGGTCATCATTCGTGTGTTAATCTCCGTGTGGGTCTAATCATATGTAACATTCTGTCCCCTGATTGCTTCTATATAAGTGGAGGTTATTTTCTCAAATCTGTCTCAGCCATGTCTTGTCCGTTTATGAGAGAGCAACCGGTTACTGAAGGTGTCAGGATTATACGCAGAGTTTTTCAAATTCCTGGTGTATTGTGTGATAGACAGGATCCTTTAGCACAGCATGACAATATACTTCTTACTAGACTTGTTCTTCTACTTCACTTTTACACTGTAAACCCGATTTAAGTTAGCAAAACTCAGAATCTTTGAGGTAATCAGTTACATATATTTTTAAGTAATGATGTTTCCAATTTTAAGTAAACAGAACTATCAATATTTGAATTTGTTGCAAATAGAGAGAATTCAATCCAGCGCGGGAACCGAACCCGAGTCTTTCGCATGGCAGGCGAGACACCGACCACTGAGCCACCAGAGCGCTTTAGATTTAAGTTGGTGGAACTTTGAGGTGACAGTTACTGTTACTTAAGTACTTGAAGATTACTTCAAATATCAAGGATTTGAGAGTATATACACACACACACACACTATACACACACACACTATACATACACACATAACATGTAACACGGGCAGCACTCACATATTTAATAATTATTTTTATTTTTAATTATCTTTATTAAAGTTTGAAATTCTGCATAACCCTCTAATAAAAGCTTTTGCTCCGCTTGAGAAAAAAAAATTGAGCTGCTCTTTTGCCATTTCATCAACCAATCGCAGGGGTTGTGATGAGTGTTTCTACTGTCGATGCATGTCGCCCTTTAAACAAACGCACGAACGCGCAATAATCCTAGACAACTCAATCCAGCGATACTAATCAACAACAACAGGTGTGTGGAAGAACCGAATTAGCCGCATCGTAATTAGCACAATGATCTCATCTTAGATCTGTCAGTTTATCTCGGATGTTTCAAGCGACGTACGAAGAACGAACCCTTGAAAGGTCTCCCTGTGTTTATTATTGATGTTCATTATTATTATCAGTAATCTTCTTCTTCTTATTATTATTATTATGTACTTTTTTTGCGTTGTTTTGTGCAGTTTAGACTGTGATAGGCATTTTGCTATTTTTCAGCACTTTGAATACAAATTCAACATGATTCCCTGGTTCTGAGAAGCTGCTCTCGAGCTGTTATTATTATTATTATTATTATTATTATTATTATTATTATTATTATTTTTTTTTTTTTGTACTCTTTTCCTTGTTTTGTGAAGTGTAGACTGCAGTTTCTTTTAGTTTACTTTTATTTGAAGGTTAAGGAATGTGACTGTAGTGTGCTACTTTTGGTTTAAAATAAAATTTGGAAGAAACTTTCAGCCATGCAGTTACAGCTTTTTTTATTAGATTGTATTACATGTTAATAAAAAAAAACTGCTTCAGTAAATTTAAACACATATTTTAAAATGTGACACGTTCACATTTATTAAATTAACAAGTCTTTGAAACTATCAAAACACTTTTAACTTAACAAAAGAATATAAGTTGAGAGACCTTACTTCAATTTCAAGGCAACTTGCTGCACAGCTTTTTTGAGTTAAATCAACAAGTTGGGTTAAAAGTGGAGTTTACTCAAAAAAGCTGTGCAGCAAGTTGCCTTGAAATTTTGAGTTAAGTCAAGATTTTATTTTTTACAGTGCAGACCCATGCGATTGAGAAGTAGAACCAGCTCATTGGCTCCTCACTTTCGCTTTTGTGTTCTTTTCCCCGAGATGGCCGTCAAGAGGATTTGAGTGAGCATGGTGCATCATGGCATCTACTTTCCCTTGTGACATGCTCAGTAGGTCACAAGTTTCTCCTTTCCAGTTGGTGCGGTAGTAGAGAAGATTTTTCAAATGAAAATATGACACCAGTCACGCATTATCACTATCCTCGGCTTTTCTCTCTATTTCTCGCACCTGACTCCAGTGATGTTAAAGGTGCATGTCTTCATGCTGGAGATGTGTGAAATTGCCGTCTCGCTGCTGAGACGGGGAGAAAAAGATTAGAGGAAGAGTTTGCCTCACCATTAGCACCTCAGTGATTTCTCAGGGTGAGGCAGGAGCTCCCATGTCCATGGCCGTTATCCATCACCACCCTCTCAGTCACTTATTTCGCAGATAGCATTTCCGGCTGTAGTCACCGGAAGTCTTTACCAGGCAGTCAATTTGAGTGCAAGGAGGGCCTTGCAAAACATACATCCAGCTGTGGAATTGCAGGGCTGCCTGACTACTGGAAAGGCTGCAGCAGGCTGGAATTTCTGTCTACAGTTCATAATCCTCTGCATCATCGGAAGGGAGGAAGAAATAGGCTCCTTCTCTGGGCTTCCCCAGTGAGAAAATAGATGAAGACAGAGCTCCTTTCCTGCTTTGGCTAGTTCACCAGATCCACAGTCCTCTTGATGGTCTACAGATAAGACTCGAGTTTGTTGTGCAGCGTTAACTTTATGAGGAGATGTTGGGTATCCTTGCAGGGGATCAGAAAGGTATATCTCATTCTCCATGCTGCTGGATGTGTGTGAGCTCCATGGTCACAATCTGAAGACCTTGTGCAGGCTGCTTTAACACAACAACTGTTGCTGAATGCATGCCTCCAGAAGGTGTCACATGTAGTGTTCATGTGAGGGGCGGGCCTCAGGGACCTTATTTCCTGCATGCGTTCTCCACTAGTCTATAGCCTTTTGTGGGCATGGAAAGCATGTACAGTGGGAGGAACAGAGGAATGGTGAAACAGTGTTTGTTTTACTTTTTTTATTTGTTCTCACATTTCACACACACACACAAATACTCACACACGTGCCAGCCAGTGCACAGTGGCTTCTTGAAGGCAGAGTGCAAGCAGAGAGACTCTCAGTCGTGTTGGAGTCTGTGCAGATTTGAAAATTTGACAAGTTTCATGCTTATAACATCCTACTTAGTGGCGTATACCTTTGGGGCCTTTTATCGGGAGCAGGTGGCAGGTGGAAAGTGTGCTGGTGAGTTATGGCGGCCTTTTGTGGGCACACTGGTCCATCAACACTCTCTTAATAATTTCATCGCGCTGGTCCAAATTAATTAAACTTTGTGATACTAATTTGTTGTTGTTGTTTTTTTTAGATCTATATTTTTGGAGATTTATTTAGTTTCAGCTTTCTCTTTCTCTCCATCTGTGTGTGTGTGTGTGTGTGTGTGTGTGTGTGTGTGTGTGTGTGTGTGTGTGTGTGTGGGTGAGAGAGAGAGTGTTCTGATGTATCATCATTTTCCTCCAGGCTGCATGGGTGTAAACTCCTGCGGAAAAGCTGTGAAGTTCTGTCCTCAGTTCTCAGCTCAAACTCCTCCACTCTGAAAGAACTGGACCTGAGTCACAATATCCTTTGCTCAGGTGTGGAGCTGATCTCTGATGGCATGAAGAATCCACTTTGTACACTGGAGACACTGAGGTCAGATCATCATATCATCACTTTCACATTCTGTGTATTTGATTGCAATTCTCATAATATAAACTTAATAATAGAAAGACATAGAGAGAAATGCATTATTGGATGTCTTCTAATTAATTTATACATCAATACAACAAAACATAAAAAAAATGTTTGGGTTTTCTGATATTGTGTGAACTTTTCCATCTCCTTATCATTTACATCTCTTTTTGTCCCCTGTCATTTTATCTATAAAACAACTTTCTCATTGCATGTCCTTATTCCTTATATGGTAATACTTTCTATGGCTTGCCTGAACACTTTTGTCTTCCTGGAACATGTTCATGTGCTTCCTATTTTCTGTATGGCTTCCTCTCTGCGTTATCTCCAGAACGTCTTTATGATTTTTGTTCTTTCAGTGTAAATGGATGTACATGACACAGGGCATCTGACCGTAGGCTTTAAGATGTTCTCTTTGCTCATAATAAACAGAGATCATCATACATCATCATCATGCCTCCTGCATGTATTGTCTCTCATGTCTGGGGACTTCTCCAAATATACATGGCAACTAAAGTAGACATTGATGTCTTATGTTGCACCTTTTGATTATTTTAGACACACTGGGGGAGGGTTCTTTACCTCACACTTCTCTCCCATAATGGATCATTGGATTCTCCAGATCTGTAAATTTATTGTAGTTGAGCTGAGTGTTGCTGGGTTATTCAGGCTGAACTTGATCTTCATGCCGCTCCTTGCTTCTTTGTGTGCTAGTGATAGTGGCCATGATCTGTTGTCTCCCCCTTCTAGTTTTGGGGCTACATCTCAATAAGCTCTATCCACTAACAGAGATTTCTCAAAACATTCTCCACCGAATACCTTGGAAGGTAGATTTGTGATAAACCCTGTCGATCATGGCCCCTCTTTGTTTTTATTTTGATTATGTGAATATTCGGCCCTTTCTTATAGTTATCCAAGCACATCACCTTCTCTTTTAACATGTCATTTTCTCTGTAATAGACTACCTCTTGTTAATTAACAACAAACTAGCCGTTACCAGATTCAGGGTTGGGTAAAGACCACCACAGGGCGATATTTATATAAACAACAGCGTGCATATATTTATTGCAGTGTTACACCATTCACTCCTTGTATTTCCCACCATACACATACACTCAGAGTCTGTTTACTTATCGACCACGGCCGATTAGAGTCCTTAAGCTCTCCCAACATAAAGTCCACACAAAAGCGATAACGTTCCGGGACGCGCTATTCTCCACTCCCGCTTTCCTCCGGACGCACATCCCCTTTAATGGATCCCTCTACTCACGAGTGCCGCCCAAACACCTCACGCGATGCGCTATCACGGTTAGCCGTCAGGTTGCTGCTTTCAGCCTAGCCTAGCCTCTCTTCTTCTTTTATTACTTTACTAGAGAGGCTTCCCACTGCTTGTAGCCGTAGAGTTAGCAGTAGTGTTTTTTTCCTCAACCTGCTCTCTCTCACTCGCTCTCTCTGGAGGCTTTTGTGACATTATGGAGGTACTCACAGATCACAAAGTAAACCTTATAACAGAGACCAGGGCCCCTATTTACTAAGAGTCCTGGAGTATAAAATAGCTCTTACCCTGCCTTGCTAAAATATTCATATCCCTTGAACTTTTTCACATTTTGTTACTTTACAATCACAAATGTAAGTGTATTTTATTGGTATTTTATATAATAGACTAATACAATAATTGTGGAAGGAAAATTACAAATGGTTAAAAAAATTTTTTTTTACAACACTGAAAAGTGTTGTCTTAATTTTTATTCAGCCCCCTTTACTCTGTTAGCTCTAACTAAACTCCAGTGGAACTGATTGCCTTCAGAAGTCACCTAATTATTAAATAGAGTCCCTGTGTGATATATTTACTCTCAGTATAAATAGTATATAGCTGATCTGTGAAAGGCAGCTGATCTATGAAAGCTTGTTATAAAACATTAGTTACGAAACTGCTTAATGAAGCCCAAGGAACACACCAGGCAGGTCAGAGTTGTGAACAAGATTAAAGCAGGGTTAGGTTGTAAAAAATATGCCACGCTTTGAACATCTCAGGAAGCAATTTTTCTTCAACCATTTTTTTTTTTGGTTTTAAATGGCACACCTGCAAACCTACCAAGACATGGACATCCACCTAAACTGACAGGCCATCCATTTAAATTAAGTCTTTGTCACATATACATTACAGCACAGTGAAATTCGTCTTCCCATATCTCAGCGTAACTGGAGTCAGAGTGGTCAGCCATGATACAGCTCCCCTGGAGCAGGTTGAGTCAAGGGCCCAACAATGGCAACCTGGTGGAGATGGATATCGAACCACCAGTGCCTTAGCCCTCTGAGCTACTACTGCCCTACTGTTTAGGTAAATAAAAGAAGCAGCCAAAAGGTAATGGTAAACTTTGGAGGAGCTATAGAGATCCCCAGCTTGGAATCTCTCTGCAGGACAGCTATTAGTCATGCACTCCACAAATCTGGCCTTTGTGGAAGAGTGGCAAGAAGAAAGCCGTTGTTGGAAGAAAGCCATACAAAGTTCCTTTTGAGGTTTGCAACAAGTGGGGGACACAGCAAGAAAAGCAAGAAAAGCACTTGATGCTGCCAACACCATGCCCAGCATTTGTTTCCTGTCATGGATAGTTTTTTGGATTTATGCATAAAGTGCACTTGTCAAATGAGACCAAAATTTTACTTTTGGGCCCAAATCCAAAAAACTATCCATGGCAGGAAACAAATGCTGGGCATGGTGTTGGCAGCATCAAGTGCTTTTCTTCAGCTGGGACAGGGAAGCTGGTCAGAATTGGTGGAAAGATGGATACAGCCAAATACAGGGCAATCTTAGAAGAAAACTAGTTAAAGTCTGCAAAAGACTTGAGATTGAGGTGGAGGTTCACCTTCCAGCAGGACAATGACTAAACATACAGCCAGAGCTACAATGGAATGGTTTAGATTAAAGCATATTCATGTGTTAGAATGGCCCAGTCAAAGTCCAGACATAAATCCAACTGACATTCTGTGGCAAATCTTGAAAATTGCTGTTCACTGATGCTCTACACTCAATCTGACTGACCTTGAGCAATTTTGCATAAAAGACTGGACAAAATTTTCACTAGGTGTGCAACACTGGTAGAGACAGCTGTAAAATACAAAATGCAGTTTATAAACACTAGTTTCATTTATTAGGAAAAATAAGTTGTCCAAACCTACCTGCTTTCTTATAAATAAACTCCACAACCAGACATATGCATGCCATATTTGTGCTTTAATACCAAATATAATTAATATGTATTATTTATAGAGTAATTACTGATTAAAGCAACCAATGGCACAGACTCACTCACTACATAAATAAAATGTTTAATACAACTAAACTTTGAACTGTGTCATCACTTTCTCAAGTAACAAAACAATACTTGTAGATGCTTCTGGTTGTATGGAGTCCCATAAAAATATCATCACGACATTAAAAAAGTTTCTGCTGAATTAACAAAACAAGAAAGTGGCAGAGTGTCTTTGCACTTTACTTTGCACTCCAGCAGCAAGATACATATTGTTAGGAGTTTACATGATGAACTTGAACACATTTATTTAAACAGGTAAACTGGTGCTCAGTCCAGGAAAATTGAGTTTTAATTGCGGTCAGGGAGGTGAGTGGAGTGGCTACCGAGCTATAGTCACAGAAGAACTGTCTGTAGAAATTGGCAAAACCCAGGAAATTCAGGAGGTCCATTTGGGTGGTTGGAACGGCCAAGGCAGTCACTGCTCGAAGCTTGGCAGGATCTATCTGGATCCTCAATGGGGCGATGATGAAACCCAGAAACAAAACTGTACTGAGGGTGTGTTAAAGGCGCTCTTCCACTCATCCCCCTCCCTGATCCTAACTAGGTGGTAGACACTGCGGAGGTCCAACTTGGTGAAGAATTGGGCCCCCTGCAGGAGGTTGTAGGCTGTGGACATCAGAGGCAGAGGATAGTGGTTCTTAATGATGATGTCATTAAGCCCTCTGTAATCAATACAGGGACTTAGGGACCCATCCTTCTTAGCCACAAAAAAGGATCCAGCCCCAGCGGGTGATGATGACGGTCTAATGATGCCAGCGGCTAACTATTCGGAGATGTATTTGTCCATGGCCTGCGTTTTGTGTTGAGAAAGTGAGTAGAGGCATTCCCTGGGTGGCACCGTGCCAGGGAGGAGGTCAATCGCACAGTCATAGGGTCGGTGGGGGGCAAGAGAGGTAGCCCAGGATTTGCTGAACACAGTCCTGAGATCAGCGTAATCATGTGGGACCACAGAAAGGTCGGGAAATTCCTCAGAGCAGGTTACTACTGGAGAGGGGCAGAGTGCTGAAGTGGGTCTAGCTGGGATTGAGCCCTCTGCATGACTAGGAACGATATCTCCTCTGAATGGTTCCCAGATGTCCACAGGGTGACTGGAGCAGTTCGATGCATAATTGGAGGAAGAAGCGTTCCATCAAGGGCTCGGACTGACAATGAATGTTCCAGGGGAAGGGTTGGTGCTTGCAGTTCCTTAACCTTTGCGGCACAAATTAAATTCGGATCTGAACCAGAATCGATGAGGGCATGAAGAACACAAGCCTGGTTATCCCAGAGGAGAATGACAAGAAGAAGTGAGAGATCTTTAGGCGGCTGCGCTTGGGATGTGCCTTGTTTCACTGGGGGGAGGGCTTGATTTTAATGGGCACTGAAGGCGTAGATGCCCGACCTGCCCAGAGTAGAGGCACGCAACCGCCTGAACCTGACATTGTCGCTTCTCTGGTGAGATCCGGGGTCGCCCGATCTGCATCGGTTTAGCCCGGGGAGTTGAAGTTGGAGAGGTGCTGACTCTGAGCTGGGGTTGGCTGAGTGCATGGCGCCTTTGCCTGAGGCAAGTATCTACTCGCCCTGCCAGATCCATCAAGGTGTTTAAGTCCTCAGGGAGCTGCTGGGAAACTAGCTGATGCATGACTGATTCCAAAAGACCATTCAGGAAGGTGTCATACAGGGCCTGGGGGTTCCATTGAGGAGCAGCTGGCAAGGTTCAGAAGTCGATGGCATAATCATAAGCAGATCTGGCACCCTGATGAAGCTCCAGCAGTTGTCTCCCAACCTCCCTACCTGCGGGGGAGTGATCAAAGACCCTCCTCATCTTCAGTTAAGACACTGAATGTGGCACAGCATGGGTCATTGGCATCGCAGACAGCGGTTCCCCATTCACGGGCCCATCTGTAAAGGAGAGTGATGATATAAGCCACCTTAGAGCATTCGGTGGGGAAGGTTGAGGGCTGACGGGGTTCGTGCCAAGCCGGGGTGTCAGAGTGGAAGGAAGAGCGGCGGGGAGAGCAGAGGACTAGTTGAAACTGAGTTGACAGCTTAGATAACGACTCGAGGATCTGCTGGAAGTCTTGCTGATGAGAACTAATCAGAGTGTTTTGCTGGGCCATGGTCTGATGCAATAGGGTGTCAGAACGGGAACTAGATCTGAGCTGGAGCCTAGTTTGAAGGCTAGGTCTTGGGCGAGAAGCATCTGCTGGGTCCGTCATGGCTGCACTATACTGTCAGAAGTGGGGTGACTGAATGGGAGTGAACCAAATAGCAAACTGTGATGTTCGAGCTTCGTTGAAAATACAGGGGTCTAGGAAGGCAGGTGCAGCAGGATCAAAGGAGAGAAGCATTGTGTGTCTGTTTGTGTGCTTTAGTGCCTGAGAGAGGAGGCGAGTACTAATCCAAAGTCCTGAGAGCATGTGATGTCATACAAGTTAGTCAGTCCGATAACAGCAGAAGTACCAGGGGCGAAGACAAGAGAAAAATCTAGGGAATCTAACAGGATAGGGTAAACAGAAAAGTACTTGACCGAGAAGACACGAGGGACAAGAGGGAGATACTGCGGTGCTGAATGATTCTTTCTGTGTGCTTATAAAGCCAGAGGGGGATAATTAGTTGATCAGGTTCAGGTGTGCCCAAGTGTAGGCACGCAGGGAGAAGATCCAGGGTGGAGTCTTAGGATCTGGAGGTGGGAACATTTTTAATTTTTTTTTTGAGCTGGTCCAAAATAAATGATTTTCTATATGATCACACAGTTAATATAAAAAAAAGAACAGCAGTCAGGTCCACATGTGCAATGCTTCCTCAAGAGAACTCTCCTTTGTCAGGAAACATGCTGGATGATGCAATTGCCGTTAGATAGGATTCATGTAAATCAAAAAATGAAAAAACAAAAACATCAACAGTATAAAACAGGAGCAGAAATCTAAAAAACAGGCATGGGGTCAAAACTGTACTGACCATCAGGACATAAATCTTTAATATAGACTGGGATTAACACACACAGAACATATACTACATACCCAAGGGTGTGTAAGTGAAAGTATATTTAATTGTGTGTGTGTGTGTGTGTGTGTGTGTGTGTGTGTGTGTGTGTGTGTGTGTGTGTGTGTGTAGGTTGATCTATAATTGTTGATCTCTCTACAGGTTGGATGGCTGCAGTATTACAGGTGAAGGTTGTGCTGCTCTGGTTTCAGCTCTAAGGTCAAACCCCTCATCACACTTGAGAGAGCTGAATCTGAACAACAATAAACCAGAAGAATCAGGAGTGAAGCTGCTCTCTGATCTACTGAAAGATCCACACTGTACACTGGAGAAACTAGAGTGAGTTAAAGTTATACCATTATTTGTTACATATACATTTGAACTGCACAGTGAAATTCTTTCTTCCAATATCCCACTGGGGTCAGAAAATGAGTTATTTAGGCTGATCCAAAATAAACTAAATCTTATCATAATAAATTGTCAGATTTTATTTTCATAAATATTTTATAATTTTCATACATACTGTAACGGGTTCAAACCAAGATTGCACGGGCGGCACCATAAAGCACAGACACGAGGCAAGGTCTTAAAGGAAAAAAAGGGTAATTTATTTAAGGGAAATGGGGAAGGAAAGGGTTAAAGGAGGGAGGACGGAAAGAAAGGGAAGGAATGAAGTGCACGTGCAGGTCCGAGGCAGTGCCCAGCTAGCATGCGGGCACGCGGCTGGCGGAAGGTTGCGGTGGGCGGAGTGGCAGAATGGAGCATGCGAAGGCACTGCTCCTGCACACTCCCAGAATGGTTCCTCTCCCGCTGTCGATGGCCGGCCTGGCCCCTCCCAGCTCTCTCTGAGTGTGGCCTCAAACGGGAGCCTCTCTGGGACGTCCATCAGCTGGGCGGCTTTCCCGGGTGTTCCCCAGATCTGCTACTTTACCTTGTACGATACAAATGCTTGGTTAAATAAATATGATTTTAGCCTAGACTTAAACACTGAGACTGTTTGAGTCCCGAGCACTATTTGGATGTCTATTCCATAACTTTGTCTCTGATTAGATGTTCTCGTACCCCACCAGCTTTTCCACTGCTAACAACACCTCCTCCAGCACACCATCCATCGGAACACACCTGAAGCCATGTCAGAGAGTTCAGTTCTCTAAGACTGGAGAATTTTAAGCTGAGAACTGAGGACAGAACTCAGTTCACTCAGATACTGCGGCGCTAGACCATTTAATGTTTATATGTCAAATAGTATTTTAAAATTTATGCAAAAATTTACAGGAAGCGAATGAAATGAAGATAGCATAGGGGTGATGTGCTTGTATCTTCTAGTTCTAATGAGGACTCTCGCTACTGCATTCTGAACTAATTGAAGCTTGTTCATGCACCTAGATGAACAACCAGACAGTAAGGCATTACAATAGTCCAACCTAGCGGTGATAAAAGCATGAACTATTTTTTTTTGCATCGTGTAGTGACAATACTTAACTTGGCAATATTTCTGAGGTGAAAGAATGCTATCCAGGTGATATTGTCTACATAAGCTTCAAATGAAAGACTACTATCTATAATCTCACTGGGGTCTTTTACTGTTGCACTGGATAGAACAGAACGGCCGTCAGTTGCAGTGTGATCTAAAATCTTGCTTCTAGCTGCATGCGGCCCTATGACTAGAACTTCTGTCTTATCAGGATTAAGCAAAAGGAAGTTAATTAGCATTCAGTCTCTTATATCCTTCACGCATTGCGCAACTTCTCATCTGGTTTTACTGTGTTGTTAGCATAACAATGAAAACTAATATCATGCTTACAGATTATGTTGCCCAAAAAAGCAGTGGGCCTAAAACCGAACCATGTGGAACACCAAACTCCACTAGAGAACATGCAGAATGATCAACATTTAAATCTACATGACTCAGTCAAATAGGATCTGAGCCAGGAGTGGGCTGCTCCCTTAATTCCTACAAAATTTTCTAATCTGTGAAAAAAAATACTATGATCAATGGTGTCAAAAGCTGCACTGAGGTCGAGAAACACAAGAATAGTTATGCAACCCTGATCAAAGGCCAATAGGAGGTCAGTTACTACTTTAACGAGTGCTGTCTCTGTGCTGTGATGAGGCCTAAATCCTTACTGATACAGTTCCTGTATGCTATTTCTATCTATTATGAGCATAGCTGCCCCACTACTATCTTTTCCAGAATCTTAGAGATAAAGGGAAGGTTTCATATTGGCCTGTAATTGGACAGCTGACAGGGATTGAGGTCAGACTTCATAATTATTGGTTTAATAACTGCTAATTTAAAAGATTTAGGAACATACCCTATGCTGAGTGAAGAATTGTGAAGAACAGGGGTTCTGTTATTTCTGGCACTATCTGTTTGAGAAAATGTGTCGGTATTGGATCTAATATACAAATTGATGAATTTGCAGAATAGATGAGTGAAATTAGTACCTTCTCTTCAAGAAGAGCAACATATTCTAGGTTCCGATCTGGCATGGTTGGTTTAGCATCTGTATCAATACATTTACCAGTTTCAAAGCCTCAATTTTATGCCTAATATTTTCAACTTTATTATTAAAAAAGTTCATGAAGTCCTCACTACTGCACAGTGTTGTTGTGGAGATTTCTGCAGTGCTCTTATTTCTGGTTAATTTGGCTAAGATATTAAATACAAATCTAGGATTGTTTTTGTTATTTTCTACAAGAGTGGAGAGATACATTGATCTAGCTACACTAAGAGCTTTTCTATAGTTCAAGATGCTCCACTTCTATGCTATTTGAAATACTAACAATTTAGTTTGACGCCATTTATGTTCTAATTTCCACGCGGTCTGTTTTAAACTGCGCGTGTGATCATTATACCAGGGAGTGAGTTTCTTATCTCTAATAATTTTTCTTTTAACTGGAACTACGTTATCTAAGGTATAACAGAATGTCAACTCTAAATATTCAGTCACCTGATCGAGTTTTGTGGAGTCAGATGGCTATCCAATCAATGTTGGTAACTCTGGGATATTACTGACAAAGCTCTGTCTGGTAGTTGATGAAAATTTAATTTTAATACTGTCGCGTGGTGCTGTGCATACATTATTACTATGACACACTTTAATTGAGACAAGTTAGTGATCTGAGATAACTTCAGACTGTGGAATGGGAATAAATTTCTTATACTTAATCCAAAGAATATTATTAAATCTAAAGTGTGTCCTTCTTCATGATTGGGTCCTAAATGCTGTTCTCAGGGGGTCTTCTGGATTCTCAAAATGAATATAAAAATCTCCAGCAATTAATGCTTTGTCTACAGAAATGACAAGGGTTGAGAGGAAATCTGCAAATTCACAGAGAAACTCAGAGTACGGCCCTGGGGGTCTGTAAATGATAATTAGCGGGATTGACTGAGCAGACTTAATATTTGTAGCTACACTTGTTTTGTTACTATAGGGATCTTCAAACGCATTAAATTTATGTCCATGTTTTTGTACGATAGTCAGATTATCAGGACTCCTCCTCCTCTACCAGTTAGCCGAGGCTGGTGTATGTAGCTGTATCCAGGAGGACTAGCTTAATTTAAAGCTACATACTCGTCCTGTTTATTCCATGTTTCTGTTAAACAAAGTATATCAATCTCCTGATCTGTGATAGTTTCATTAACAATAACTGCTTTAGATGCGAGAGATCTAATATTTAACAGTCCGAGCTTCAGATCAGAGGTGCGGCTGCGCATTCAGTGTGATCTGAGTTTGTGGTGTCTATGTTAATTAAATTACTAAAACACTTTCTGAGTCTTTCTAAATTCATGTTTAGCTCGGGGAACAGACACAGTCTCAGTATGATGAACCCTGAGTGACGACTCTATGCAGCTAGCAGACAGTTGGTTTAGCCTGTCTGTCTGCTCCCTGGCCTGGGCTCTGGATTGTCACCAATTAACTAGGCCTCTTCTGAGACTATGCGCTATACTACAAGAAATGAGAGCAGCACCTTCCTGAGATGATGGATACCATCCCGCCCTAACAGACCAGCTTTGCCCTCAAAGGTTTTCCAGTTATCTATAATGCCCACGTTATTTTCGGAGCACCATCTAGACATTTTTTTTGTTAATTTATTCCTTGTATTTTAGTTCAATAATTTTTGGTAGAAATCTGTACTTTATCTATTTCAATTTGTATTACATATTCAGAGTTTTAAATTCAGTTTTACAGTTTTTCATAAAGTAAACAAACATGGAGCAGCTTAGTTTCCATGTCAATTGTTTTGACATGCATATGAGTCACTGTTCAGCGGTAAAGAAACATCACACAGGTGGGGGTACTTATTGGTCTGGTTACACAATTTCTCCTCAAAACTTTCCACTATTTTTAATGTGCTTGCTGACAGTTCAGGTGTTCAGCAAAAAAACATCAACAGTATGAGGCAGGAGCAGGAATCTGAAAAACAGGCACAGGATCACATATACTATCATATACTATACTGTGTGTGTGTGTGCACGTGCAATTTGATCTATAATTGTTGATCTCTCTACAGGCTGGAATCCTGCAGTATTACAGGTGAAGGTTGTGCTGCTCTGGTTTCAGCTCTGAGGTCGAACTCCTCATCACACCTGAGAGAGCTGAATCTGAACTACAATCAACCAGGAGAATCAGGAGTGAAGCTGCTCTCTGATTTACTGAAGGATCCACATTGTAAACTGGAAAAACTAGAGTGAGTTACTGACACACACACACACACACACACACACACACACACACACACACACACACACACACACACATTCACTCACTCACTCATTCACATATTAACAGTAATTTGGAGGTTTAATATCTCTTTATACACTTCAGACGAGATTTATCTTAACGTGGTAATAAATAAACCTGGTGACTTTATCAGGCCACAGTGTGTTTCATCCATAAATAATGTGTCACGACACGCCAGATCTTGCCCACAACATAAGCAGTCTAAAGCACTCCTGTTCCAGCTCCGCACCGCCTCTTGTTTTTTGCCACCACAGTCACGGCTCAAGCTCACCTGCTGCCGCTTTGGATTAATCAGTCATGCGTATTTAAGGCGCTTCAGGACACCCACTTATTGCCAGATTATTGTGCCGTTCATGCCTTTACTCTCGCGTTTGATTTGCCACAGTTTATCGCTTACGACCCCGTCTGGTTTATCATTTTCGTCCTTGTCTTTGCGTTACGGATTTGCACTCTATTTGGATTACCGGCTTTTGAACCTCGCTCACATTTTGACCACAAGACTGCCTGCCCCTGGATTTATTGCCATTAGATCACTGCTTAAAACAGTAACTGAGACTCTGACCTCTCTTGCTACTCAAATCCAGCATCTGCAAACCCCCCAGCTCCCACCCTGGCCCCTCGTCCCTTAGGAGCAGCAGCAGTCGCACCGCCCCATGAGCCTCGCCTTCCTGCTCTGCCTACCTATGATGAGGAACCTAACACATGCCGTTCATTTCTCTCTCAATGCTCTCTAGTCCTTGAGCTGCAGGCCTCATCCTTCCCTACAGAACAAACTAAGGTGGCGTACATCATCACGCTCCTCTCTGGTAGGGCGAGAGAATGGGGGACAGTCTTGTGGGACGCTCAAGTAACCTGTTGCTTCACTTATAAAGCCTTCACTGATAAAATGAGAAGTTTTTGATCGCTCATCCACTGGGCGCCTGGCTGCAGCCCAGATATTAGCTCTTCACCAAGGGTCCTGATCTGTTCATGACTATGCCATAGAGTTTCGTACATTGGCCGCTTCATGTGGTTAGGTTTATCAAGCTCTCTTTGACACGTTTCTTCATGAGCTCTCAGACACAAAGATGAGTTGTCGGCGCGCAAACCACCATCCAACCTACAAGACCTCATTGATTTAGGAGCACGTATCGATGCTTGTAAGCGCCTCAGGCAGCAGGAGCGTTGTCTGAACCTCTGGTCACCACCCCCCCCCCCCCCAGCCTCCACCAACTCCCTGGAGAACCCTCCTGAACTAATGCAGGTGGGTTGGATGCGTATCTCACCTGAGGAGTGCCAACGGAGACGAGATAAGGGGGCATGCTTCTACTGTGGTCAGTTGGGTCACTTCTCATGTAACTGCCCGTTAAAAGGCCAGGCCTCTTGGTAATCTGCTCTTCACTGGTGAACCTCCTTGGAATTTCCTCCACGCCTCTAAGCCACCCGCTCACTGTCCAGGCCCTCGATGGTTGTTTCCTGGCCCCCATCTCCCACCGCACATTACCAGTCACATTGCACTTTTCAGGAAGCCACTCAGAAATTATCTCGTTTCTGATTGTCAAGAGCTGCCATGCTCCATGT
The DNA here is from genome assembly GCA_011419295.1 of Clarias macrocephalus. NCBI lineage: Eukaryota > Metazoa > Chordata > Actinopteri > Siluriformes > Clariidae > Clarias > Clarias macrocephalus. The sequence goes on from JAAGKR010006616.1 coordinate 29,851, forward strand.
TGCGCAATCCCCACATTGACTGGGTCAAGAAGAGAGTTTTGGAATGGAGTCCTTCTTGTCTGTCATCATGTCTCCCCTCTGCTGCCAAAGGGTCCTCGTTCCCCCACTGCCCATACGATTGTGCCATTGACCTTCTCCCAGGTACAGCCCTGCCCAAGGGACGACTATACTCCACTCTCTCGCTCTGAGAGGGAGGCCATGGATCAATACATTATGGAATCCCTCACGGCAGGAATCATTCGTCCTTCCTCCTCTCCAGCGGACACAGGGTTTTTCTTCGTGGATGCACGAGTGTTCACTAAGTTGGATCTTAGAAACGCCTATCACCCAGTGAGGATACGAGACAGAGACGAATGGAAGACTGCCTTTAATACACCTACAGGCCACTACGAATACCTCATGGTACCCTTCGGGCTGACCAACGCCCCAGGTGTCTTCCAGACTCTCATCAATGACGTATTGAGAGTCTTCCTGAACATTTTTGCACTTGTCTACCTCGATGACATCTTGATTTTCTCCCGCACACTGAAGGAACACCGGTCCCATGTCCGTCAGGTTTTACAAAGGCTCATGGAGAACAAGCTCTACCTCAAGGCTGAGAAATGCGAATTTCATCGTGATTCCACTTCCTTCCTTAGGTTTGTCATATCACCATCGGGTATTCAGATGGACCCAGCTAAAGTAAAGGCGGTCACAGATTGGCCGGTACCATCTTCAAGGTGGGAACTTCAACGTTCAAGGTGGGAACTTAAACTTTTACAGATGTTTCAGTAGGAACTATAGCACTGTTGCAGCACCTCTCACCGCTCTCACATCCACAAAATTGCAGTTTCAATGGAATTAGCTGGCGGACAAGGCTTTTAAGGAACTCAAAGATCATTTCGCGTCTGCCCTTATCCTTACCTTCCCTGACCCATCCCTCCAGTTTGTGGTCGAAGTGGACGCATTGGAAACAGGTGTTGGAGCCGTTCTTTCTCAAAGGTCTTCCAAGGATAATAAACTCCACCCCTGTTCCTTCCTCTCTCATCGACTTTCTCCGTCTGAACGCCATTATGGCATCAGAGACCGAGAGCTGTTGGTCGTCAAGGTTGCGCTTGAAGAATGGAGACACTGACTGGAGGGGTCAGAACATCCATTCTTGGTCTGGACCAACCATAGGAAACTTAGAGTATTTAAGGTCAGCCAAGCGACTTAATTCTTGTCAGGTACGATGGTCCATGTTCTTTTCCCGGTTCAACTTTACATCGTCCTACCGCCCGGGTTCTAAGAACACCAAGCCAGACGCCCTTTCTCGACAGTTCTCTCCCCCTATGGATTCCCCTCCTCAGGAAACCATCCTTACCCACATTGTCTGCTGGCTGATACTCACCTAGAAATAGAAAGCCTGGTGTTACGTGTGCTCGAACATGAGCCAGGTCCAAGTAACGTTCCCCCCAACCGACTCTTCGTCCCAAGCCCTCTCCGTTCCGCTGTATTAGACTGGGCCCACAGCTCCAAGTTGGCATGCCACCCAGGCATAGCCCACATTCTCTCATTGAGCAACGTTTCTGGTCACCAACTGTTAAGGAGGATGTCAAAGGTTTTGTATCTTCATGTGATACTTGTTCTAGGAATAAGGCTACGAATCGCCCCCCCAGAGGGCCTTCTCAGATCGCTCCGCATCCATCATCGCCCATGGTCGCATATCTCTCTTGATTTTGTCACGGGATTACCACCCTCATACAACTATAACAGTGGTGGATCGATTCTCTAAGGCCGCTGACTTCGTCCCACTCCCCAAACTCCCTTCTGCTAAAGGAAGGTCTTCTGTAAGCTCATTGGTGCCTTCCCCAGCCTGTCCTCTGGCTTCCACCCCCAGAGCAATGGACAGACGGAACGGATCAACCAGGAACTAGAGTCTCTAAGGTGTATGGCATCACGGGACGCAACTTCATGGAATAAATTTCTCTCATGGATAGAATATGCCCACAACTCGCTCCCCACATCTTCCACTGGAATGTCTCCCTTCCAATGCTGTCTGGGTTATCAACCACCTCTGTTCCCTGCTCAAGAGAAGGAAGTTGCGTTACCATCAATCCAAGCTTTTGTCCGTCGCTGCAAGAGAACTTGGCAACAGGCCCGCTCTCAACTGCTGCGCTCGGTAAATACATTCCGACACAAGGCCAACCGCCACCGCTCGGCAGCTCCCAGATACCGTGTAGGTCAAAGAGTGATGCTGTCCATACGCGACATACCACTAAAGACCATGTCAAGGAAATTGTCTCCGAGGTATATTGGACTTTTCTCCATTTCCCGAGTCATCAACCCCTGCGCTGTCAAGCTTTCCCTGCCACTGTCGATGCGCTGTATCAACCCCACCTTCCACGTGTCTCAGATCCGAGGACTGGTCTCCAGTCCATTGTCCCCTCCACCCCGACACCCTCACCCCCGTCTCATGGATGGGGGCGAAGCATTCACGGTGCGTAAGCTCCTCAGATCCCGCCGCCGTGGACTGGGTTACAATACTAGTGGACCGGGAAGGGTTATGGACCTGAAGAAAGAAGTTGGATACCTGCCAGGTTTATTCTCGACAAGTCCCTGATTAGAGAGTTCCATAGGCTCAACCCGGAGGCTCCTTCTAGAACGCCAAGTGTCACGACACGCCAGATCTTGCCCACAACATAAGCACATCCGCAAGCAGTCTAAAGCACTTCTGTTCCAGCTCCACGCCGCCTCTTGTTTTTTGCCGCCACAGTAACAGCTCACCTGCTACCGCTTTGGATTAATCAGTCATGCGTATTTAAGGTGCTTCAGGACACCCACTTATTGCCAGATTATTGTGCCATTCATGCCTTTACTCTCGCATTTGATTTGCCACAGTTTATCGGTCATGACCCCGCCTGGTTTATCATTTTCGTCCTTGTCTTCGCGTTACGGATTTGCATTCTATTTGGATTAACGGCTTTTGAACCTCGCTCACGTTTTGACCACGAGACTGCCTGCCCCTGGATTTATTGCTATTGGATCTCTGGCTTTGAACTTCGCTCACGTCTGACACTCACTTCTGGATTTGCACTCACAATTGGATCTACTGGTTTTGAACTCGGCTTCCGACTTTTGATTACGAGATTGGATTACGTGCACTGGAATCTTTGACCTCACTAACGTGGAGTTGTGTGCTGCCTCCCTATACCTGGTTTTCACAGACCGAGACGCCCTCTACTGGCTGTAAGTGTTTCTTTCTGGATTATTCTCTCTGCCTCTATCTGCTACTGGATCTACGTGTTTTCTCCCTAGCGTCGCCCGTGACATAATAACCCTTTAATTTACCCAGATTTTTATATATTTTTTGGTATTTTTAATTTTTGGTATTTTATATTGTGACATTGGTTTTTCTTGTGAGGGATCAAATCACTCTGCTCTTTTCGCTCCCTTTACAGAGTTTTTTTTTTACTTTACAGCAGTGATTCCCTTAGTATGCGCTCATGCCAGGTCAGAGAGATTTAAAACGGTGCTTCCGTTCTGTGTGTGTTTGTTGTGGGGAGGAGGAGTGTTGCTGTGTAAAACGAGGCGAGGGAAGGGGCTAATTCTACACACACACACACACACACACACACACACACACACACACACACACACACACACACACACACACACACACACGGCGCCTGCGAGCACCAATGGAAATACTTATCTTTCGGGATTTATTTGTACTTTTTTTAAAAGGTAAAGTGCCGATTAATTTTCATCTTATAGATTGTATTAATTATTTTTATGTATTTATTTTTTTGGGATGTGGAACGAATAATTTGAGTTTTCATTATTTCTTATGGGAAATAATGATTTGGGTTACGAGTGTTTTGGAACATGAGCCCACTTCTGGAACGAATTATGCTCGTAATCCAAGGTTCCACTGTATTTGAAAAAAAAAGGATATTAAATAACTATATTAATAGTATTTTTTCATTCATTATAAATTAAGTGTAAAACATTTTTTTTTTAGATTCTCTATAAAGCAGCACTTTATCACTTAATTAACATGGCGTGCAGTAGAAGCCTCTTCAAACAGCCACCTCTACATGGCAGGACCCTCCCCAATCCATGGCGCATCTGTGACCTTTCCATGCACGGATCCTGATCCCCGTGAAGACGCAATGAATGAACTTCCGCCCCATAAACACCCTCTTGTGCTGTTCTAATAAGCTTTTTCCAATGCTATATAGTACCTCCAGGTGGAGCATTGACTGCTTCAGGTAACTGTAGTTATTGCTTTGTCAACATATTTTCCTGATTAAATCAAGCTTTTTTATCTTGGAAATATACACAGTGTCAGTTTCTGAGTATCAGTCATTAACTAATTTAATGGTTCTTTAATGGTTTCATGCATATAAGACACAGCACCACTGGGAGTTATTGCATTGTCTACATATTTTTTCATTACATCAAGGATGTCATCTTGCTCTGTTACTCTCATACACTTTTAAAATAATAACATTATTATAATGTAAAAATGTCAGCCGAAATGTCTTTTTATGTAATCGTTACTAATGCTTCACAGTATGTTTTACATAAATAAATAAATAACTCAGCATGGTATGGGAGTATGTGCTATAGTAATTTCGTGCTTATGAGAGGTCATGAGTGATTTTTGGTAACATAGTGTGTTACAATGTAAAGAGTTTTAGTCAATGAATCTCACAGCTTCCCATGTGGTAAAATGGTTAAAGCATCTGCACTGAAGGCAGGTGATCCCCAGTTAGTGTCTTGAGAATGCCAGTTCACTTTTATTCATATATCGCTCTTATGTGAATAAAAGTGAACTGGTTTCTCTGTTACAGAAACTTGTTCAAATTTTATATCACATAATGCACACATCATTTATTGTAGGCTATTTGTGTCAAAGAAGAGATCTCTCTCTGTCTCTCACAAACAATGCTTGCAGGCACAAACACACGTACAGGGAAGGAAAGTGGAAGAGGCCACAACATTCTCATTTAAACTGTTACAGTTTTCCAGATTTGTTTAGAAATAAACCACCACTTCAATCAATGCACTTTTCCCCAAACATTTAAAAATTTTATGGTAAAACATGATAAAGATTTCCAAAAAGTGTGGTTAATTTTTAAATGCACAAATGAATTCTGTATCACTTTTAAAGCAGTATGTCGCTGCTTACTTTTTGTATACAGACATTGACTAGGTATCATAATATACTTTGTCTTTCTGTTTTATTTAGATTTCTGTTAGTTTCACCTTTACTGGGTTATTCCGAGGAAATTATGCCATATTATTTGGACATGGGTGCGCATCCATCAAGTTTATTGGTGATATTGCTGCTCATGGAATGCTTCCTGTTTATTCAGAACTCAGTAACAGTTGGTTTGGATCAACTAACATTCAATTTAGTTTTATTTATATATCCCTTTTTACAATGGTTACTCTCGCAAAACAGCTTTACAGAATAAAAAAATAATTAGAGAAATGAGAATAAAATGTGTGAGGAAATATGTACAGTATGAATCAAAATGATCAGAGTGTCCCTGATCAACAAGCCAAGAGCGGGGGTGGGGGGACTCTCTGAGATTCATCAATAAAGGCCGTAGAGCTCCGCGAACATGTTTAGACCAGAGAATTTTATAACTTTGCAGATACATAATGTGTCGTTTTCCCAAACATGATATTTTCCCAACTTGCCGTTTATACAGATTCAGAGAGAGGAATTTAAGAATGCACCCCAAAGAACCTAAAGCACAAACACACAAACACACATTGAAGAGCAAAGCAGAGCCGCGCATTCACACCTCTGACCATCTTTTGTCTTGTACATGAGATATTCTTTTGTGTAAATTGAGGAGGTCACACACACACACACACATGACATATTCTTTTGTGTAAATTGAGGAGGTTACACACACACACACACACCATTTTAACTACTGGACTTCAAGATAGTGAAACTTTGTACTTCGTACACTATAGTTATGTTTGTTAGGTGTACTTGTTAAGTACAGTACTGTAAGGTATGGAACACTTACTTCCTGGTTTGTTTTATTTTTAATATTGCTTATTGACTATGCACTGTTCAGCAAAAGAAACATTGTCTATAGCCAATTTACTTTGAAGGTCTCTGTGTAATAGAGACAAGCCTCTTCAGATCCTTCTGCACTGAGTTATCACGGTGTAAGTTATTAACGTATTGATGTATTTTAATTAAGGACAATAATAGATCATGCGCTTGTGTTTAGGACTGCTTCTTAACAGTTGTGTTCATCGGTTTAATCAACTATTTACAAGACAACGGTAAGATGAGACTGAGGTTCTTTTTTATAGATGTTCAATATGCTCATTGACACCAAAGAACTAAACAAATATATAACAGACATCAGTTAAACATTCAGTTACAAAGAAAACATGCATACAACATTTAAATGCAATTCCAATTCAATTACAAAATGCAACTATGGGAATAAAATAAAACATGACTAAAGTTCTTGTATCTCATTCATACAAATGATAACTGTATATACAAATCACAAGTAACATTATAAAATAATCAAAATATAAAATTATTCATCTAGTGGAAATAAATAAACTTTGTGTCAGCATATTGTAAGGGACTACCACTAGAGGTCGCTGTGTGTATATGTTTGTTTTTGTTTTGTAGTTTTTGTTAGTTGACTCAGTTTCCCAGAAGGCACCTCGGGCAGATGATGCAGGTGCTCACCTGAACCGAGGTAGCTCATTATTAGGGTTACAAATAGCTGATTGTTCTGGGAAACTGGGTCGAGCATTAATACTGTCAGTGGGCATGTGTTTTGATTTGGTTTTGGTTTGGTTTTGATTATGCTTTATTTTACTTAAGTTGTTTATAAGGGCTCTGATGTGTTCTGTGAGTAGTGTAAGTGTACCTTTTAGTTTATTCTGTTCATTTGTGTGTGCTGTGTTGTGTGTTTTCTGGTATTTCCCTAGTTTCCCATGTGTTCCTCTAGCCTCTAGTCTGTTCCCCATAGCCTCCATTATGTTCCCTTAACCTCCCGTGTGCTCCCTTAGCCTCTATTGTTTCTCCCGTCCAGTCTCTAGTAGTCCTGTCCCGTCCAGTCTCTAGTAGTCCTAAGCCTTTGTGTCAGTCCTAAGCCTTCGTGTCAATCCTACAGGGGCTGAAATGCTTAAAATGGTTTGAAATGCTTAAAGAGGTCTGAAATGCTTAATAGGTCCTGCATAGAGACTATGTATGCTTCAAAAGACTGTGTGTATGTCCAGAGCCCATGTGTGTATTTTGTTCATTCCTTTTTTGTGAATTAAAGACTTTTCTGTTTAAAAACAATCTCTCTGCGCCTATGCCTCCCCGTTATGCCCACGGCAATAACATTTGCCCGAACTGCCTGTCATACCAGTTTGTAACACATATACACTCCCACCATCATGCTACAATATGCGTGATCCTTACAGTTATGAATACTAAAGTAACGCATCCTGAAAATAACATTCGGAACAAATTTCTGAACACATTAAGCACACTCAGTTAAAGCACTTCACCACATTTTACCCCTTAATCCGCTTCAAGTAATGACATTTTGTGTATGGGTCTTTCTAAATAGACTAACTTGCTTGTGCGTGCACTCTTGGTATCCAGTATTGCATCACAAATAAGAAGTTTAAGTCTTCTCACCCTGCCATCAGCTCCTGGGAAGACTTCTACAACCTTGACTAGCTTCCACTGATTTCTTGGTGCTAAATCATCTTGAAGCAGAACAATATTATTTATTTTAGCATTTTTCCTGCTCTTATTCTACTTATTTCTCTGTTGCAAACATAACTGATATTCCCTTTTCCACCTGGTCCAAAACTCATTTGCGAGAAATTGAGCTCTCTTTCATCTTCCCTTACAAACTCTCCAGAAGGTGGTGCAATTATAGTTGACTATGATTTGGCGTCAATGGTTCTGGTCCCACCAGATCATTGATATGTTCTGCAGTCAATTGTCGACTATTGATGATTGCCATTACCTCATACATGAGTGCTGGATGTACATCAATACATTCCTTACACTCTGGATTTGTCTCTCCCCGACACTACCCATGTGACTTGAATCAGGTGGGTTCATGATGAAGGTGCAGCAGAGTTCAAATTAAAATTTTATTTGTCACATACACAGTCATACACAGTACAATATGCAGTGAAATGTTTAGGCGACTGCCCATGACCTTAAAATAAGAGAATATTAAAGACTATTTATAGGAAATAATATAATAAAGAAAGTAGAAGTAGATTTAACTAAGAATAAAATATCTGTACAGTACAAATATACAAATATAGAATATAAGAAAAATATAAGAAAATAAGAAAACCTGGATACAATATAGAAAAAAATATATGTAAGATATAAGAAAATATAAGAAAGCCTAGGTGTACCCAGGTATACAATATAGAAAAATATAGAATTTTGGAATTTTGTGTGGGAAGCAGTGGAGTACTGTATAAAGAGAAATGTCCAGGAGGTGTGCAAGTATGCTGTAAAGTGTTCATACTTAAAGTGACTTGTGCATAATAGAATAAATAGTAATGTGAAAGGTGTGCAGTGACCACTAGGGTTGATGATTGTCCCGAATGTCCAGAGAGAGTACAAGAAGCATGAGTGTGGGTGTGTAAAGTGGGTCAGTCAGTACTGTGTGGTGTGCTGGTTGAGAGACCGTATCGCCTGCGGGAAGAAGCTCCTCCTCAGTCTTCCTGTATTGGCCTTCAGGGAGCGGAATTGCTTTCCTGACCTCAACAGAGAGACCAGTCCATTGCTAAAGTGGCTGAGGTCCTTCATGATCTTCCTGGCCTTGGTCCAGCACCACTTGTTGTAGATTGAGTGTAGGTCAGGGAGCTCGGTGTGGATGATGCGCTTAGTTGATCGCACAACCCTCTGTAGAGCTCGTCTGTCCTGCATGGTGCTGTTCCTGAACCAGGTCGTGATGTTTCCCATCAGGATGCTCTCTATGGTGCAGGCGTAAAAGTTCCTGAGCACCTTGTAGGGCAGTCTCAAAAAGTCTCAAGCGCTTGAGGTCGCAGAGACGCTATTGGGCCTTCTTCATCACGGTGTTGATGTGACAGGACCATGACAGGTCCTGCTTGATGTGGACACCGAGGTACCTGAAGCTGTCCACTCTCTCCACTGGGCTGTTGTTGATGACAGGGGTCTGGTAGTTCCTCTCCTGCTTTGTGCTAAAGTCCACTACCAACTCCTTTGTCTTGCTGACATTTAGAAGGAGATTGTTCCTCTGGCACCAGTGCTCCAGATTTCCAATCTCTTCCAGGTAGGCCGTCTCATCATTGTCAGTGATCAGGCCCACCACGACGGTGTCATCAGCAAACTTGATGATGGTGGTGGAGTTGGTAGAGGCTACGCAGTCGTGTGTATACAGTGAGTACAGTAGACGGCTCAGAACACAAGTGCTGAGCATGAGGGAGGCTGAGACATGTCCACCCATCCTTACAGCCTGTGGTCTGCCAGTTAGAAAGTTGGAGATCCACTGACACAAAGATGAGCTGAGTACCAGATGCTCCAGCTTGGTGGTCAGTGTGGAGGGAAATATGGTATTAAATGCTGAACTGTAGTCGATGAAAAGCATTTTAACATAATTCCCCCTTCTATTGTCCAGGTGAGTGAGAGATGTTTGAAGAAGATGAGTGATAGTGTCATCTGTAGAGCGGTTTGAACGGTAAGCAGTGAAGAAATGATGAAGTCTCTGACCAGCCGTTCAAAGCACTTCATCACCAGTGATGTGAGAGCTACAGGTCGATAGTCATTGAGGGAAGCAGGATGGGGTTTCTTTGGAACAAAAACAATGATGGACTATTTGAAGCATGTGGGGATCACCGACTGAGATAAAGAGATGTTGAATATCTCGGTGAACACAGGTGCTAGCTGGTCTGCGCCGGCTCTGAGGACTCTACCTGAGATGCCATCTGGTCCTGCTGCTTTCCTGGTGTTCACTCTCTTGAAGGCTCTCCTTAAACCCTGGAATTTGACTGGTATAAACTGTTTTTATAACAACATAAACATGTCAATTTGACAGTTATAAACCGTAAAAATAAACAATTAAAATCCGTAAAACATACAGTATAATGAGTGCAATCCCGTACAATCAAAAACATTGCTGCCGTATTTTTTACTGTAAAATTTACGGGTTAATTTTTTTTACAGTGTAAGATACATTTATTTACAAAAATGCTTGGGTAAATGAATAGGTTTTTAGCCTAGACTTAAACACTGAGACTGTTTCTCAGTCCTGAACATTAATAGGAAGACTATTCCATAACTTTGGGGCTTTGTAAGAAAAAGCTCCGTCCCCTGCTGTAGTTTTCATAATACGTGGTACTGACAGGCAACCTGCATCCTTTGATCGAAGTAGGTGTGGTGGATCATAAGACACTAGCAGTTCACTCAGATACTGCGGAGCGAGACCATTTAGTGCTTTATACGCCAATAGTAGTATTTTAAAATCGTGGGAGCCAATGCAGTGTAGATAAGATAGGGGTGATGTGCTCGTATCTTCTGGTTCTAGTGTGGACTCTCGATGCTGCATTCTGGACTAACTGAAGCTTGTTTATGTACCTAGTTGAACAACCAGACAGTAAGGAGTTACAATAGTCCATGGTCAATAGTTATTGATGCTAATATACAGTAATTTTATTGTTATTATGCTTATTTTCCGTTTTCCTTTTTTATAAACAGTTGTGAAAATGATCAGCAGGCAAGATACTAACGGACCATCACTATGTCATGGAAAACACAGACTTCACGATTCCTGCCGCATGGGAACCTGGACTACGACTGGAGTCTGGATTCGGGATGGATCTCTTGTATTTTTTAAGCGATTGACCACACGATAAGGCTTCACTTGTGACTGCACACAACCAGCACATGGACTGACCTCAGATGCCAGGAATGTTACCACTTCTGGTCACAGGGTCTGTGTGCAATGCTCACTTGTGTCTTGAGTTAAACAAGAACTGCTGGGCTTTTACAAACCTAACACCCTTTCTTCATAGTGCACTGTTCCTGTTCGCACTGAATGTCTGTTTGCACGGCCATATTTACAGTATGCCATAAATGTGCCTTCTGTGTATAAGATCATCTGTGTGCCTCTTCCCTCAATCCTCTACAGCCAGTCAGGGGCGTCGGAGGGAGCGGATAGCGCTGTCCTCCGAGTGTGTTACGCCGCCCCCAACGGTGCGCGAGCGAACAGTTCGAAAAGATGCGGTCAGCTGGCGTCACATGCTTCGGAGGAAACACGTGATAGTCTTTGGCCCTCCTGGCTGAGTGGTAGTAGTAGCCTTAATGTGGGAGCCCCCTAGTGATGGGGAGGAATTGGACACGACTAAATTAGGGAGAAAATCGGGGGGGGGGGGGGATTTGTTCTGTTAACACCAGCATAGCCACAAAACAGACTGGGACGGTGTCCATCCCACGCGGGAAGGTGCTGCTCTCATTCCTTGCAGTATAGCACATAGTCTCAGAAGAGTTAATCGGTGACAATCCAGAGCCCAGGCCAGGAAGCAGACAGACAGGCTAAACCAACCGTGCTGGCTGCATAGAGTCGTCACTCAGGGTTCATCATATTGAGACTGTGTCAGGGGCCGGCAGAGGGCGCGATGGATCCAAGTGCAGATTATGAGTCGATCACAGACAGGAAGTAGTGAGTGCTCGTGTATAGCTGAGCCAGAAGAGTGGTGATAATAAAAGCAAGACTTGAGTTTATCTCCGCGCTGCGGTGTGAGCAGGAGAAGTGTCGCTGGAATGCGGAAGCGCGCGGAGCCGGCGCGAGCGAGGCGCAATCCGATGTGTATGCCGGCGTGTGAAACCTGATCCTTGCGGTGAAGCGGGAGCATGCAGAGCCGACGCGGGAAGAGAGAGCTGTGTGAGCTCGGCGTGGAGCGAGGATAAATCGTGGTCGTAAACAGGCGAGGGTCTAAGCCGGGGAGTAGAGAGAAGGTCCGTGATCC
>JAAGKR010006617.1:6544-41813 GCA_011419295.1 Clarias macrocephalus
TATCCGCTGTAGGGTCTTGCGGTCTGACATGGTACAATTCCCAAACCAGACAGTGATGCAGCTGCTTAGGATGCTCTCAATAGTTCCTCTATAGAAGGTGGTGAGGATCGGTGGTGGAAGCTGCGCCTTTCTCAGCCTTCTCCTATGGACAAGGTGCCAGTCCATCTCAGGCCACACACATATACACACATCAGGGCGGCTCAAAGCCTTTATAGGGCCCTAAGCAGAATTTTATTTGAGGGCCCCTCTGTGCCAGCAATACGATTATTGTCAATGCTTGAATATTCGCACAGTATAAATGTACCAGCTGGTTGTGCCCCACCTCCAAAATATTTGAACAGTGCTCCTAGGGAAGTTTCATAAGAGTATAGTTGATGGAACAGAACGCAATTTTAACAACATAAATGATTAAACACAGCAGCAAGCCATCTGCACACATAAAACAATAACTCTTAATCTGTAACTAGCTAATTGAGGCATAATGATATTGGAACATAATAGCTATATAGCAAAGGTAGGCGAATGTAAATAATGTTAAGCTGCTACCAGGAACAACAATAGAAGACAAAAATTTTAATCTTAAACTATCTTAGTAATGTGTTATATTTTAATGATTTAAGATGTCGAGTCTATTTAAAGATGTTAAATTTCAAAAATGAACTTTCCTAAAACAAAAAGATAGGCTCCCTAGGCTGTTAATTAACTAGCCAGCGACATTAGCTCGGAACATGGCTTTGTTTACATGAATTTTCTCATTACCATACCCTTATCATGCTGTTTTTTTCCCCCTTACTCACTTTTCTTCTTTTTTCTTTGCTCTGGACCCGAAGGATATGTCCTTTTTGTGACATTTATGATGATTTTGCTCTTCAATCAGCTCCAGTAATCACAGTCACAGTCACACCTGTTAACATAATATTCCTCTTTTTATATTGCATTGTTGTTGTTGTTGTTTTACAATTAATATTTTGTTTTTGTATTGTATACTTGTATAATTACACATGCCATAAATTTAAATGTTACAGCAAGAAAATCCCCTCATCTAGTATACCGCTTCTTGTGCTTCTTGTGCTTCTCGGGTTGCAGGGGGCCTGAAGCTTATCCCAGGTGACTTACAAGAAGGGGTACACCCTGGACCGTTTGAAGTTCGCAAATAAACAAAGAAGGATTGGGAGAAAATTGAGCTCTTTGGCATCAACTTGCGCCAACTTCGCCGCATTGAGGGGCCAATGGACCTGGCCATGGCTGTGGATGGATCTTCCAGCATGAAAATGACCCAAAAGATATTGTCAAGGCAACAAAGGAGTGGCTCAATAAGAAGCACATTAAGGTCATGGAGTGGTCTAGCCAGTCTCCAGAATTTAATTCTACAGAAAACTTAGGGTTGGAGCTGAAGCTTCAAGTTGCTAAGCGACAGGCAAGAGACCTTAAGGATTAGAGAAGATCTGTAAAGAATAGTGAACCAAAATCCCTCTTGAGATGTGTGCAAACCTGGTAACCAACTACAAGAAACATCTTACCTCTGTGCCTGCCAATAAGGTTCTCTCCACTAAGTCACATTTTACCTGGAGATCAAATACTTATTTTACTCATTGAAATGCAACTGAATTCATAACCATGGTATCATGTGCTTTCTGGATTTTTGATTGATATTCTGTCTCTATCCTTTAAAATAAATGTATGATTAAAAAAAATGATAAACTCTCCATTTCTTTGTAAGTGGGCAAACTTTTAAAAAAAATCTACAGGGGATAATAAAATAATTATTTTGTATGTAAAAGGGAGAGTGCCTGCTGTGTTTTAGATTTCCAGAAGCCTACAATAAATGATTTGCCTTTCTAGGTGCTTAAAGTGAAGTTGTTGTCAGAACACAGCGCTGCTACACTGTGGATCACCTCCCTGTAGGCCAACTCATCAGTGTCGCTGGTGGCACCTACCACCATGGAATCATCTGCATAATTCATGATGATGTTGCAGTTTTGTAAAGGCACATAGTCATGGGTAAGCAAAGAGAAGAGCATTGGACTCAGCACACAACCATGTGGGACACCAGTGTTCAGGATGAGGGTAGAGGACTTGTGATTACTCAGCCTTACAGACTGATGTCTATTGGTCAAGAAGTCTGGAATCCAAGTGCATATGGAGATGTGGATTATTATTATTATGAAGCTTTTTTGTCAGTTTGGTGGGGATGAGTGTTCAATGCAGATATTATTGAACAGAATTTGAATGTATGTGTTGTTGTTGTGGATATGGGTAAGGGCTGAATGTGGAGCAGTTGAAATGGGATCCTCCACTGACCTGTTCAAGAAGTAGGTAATCAGATGTAGCCCAGTGTGAGTGGTACTACAGGCCTGTTATGAGTTAACTCAAAACAGTATCTAGATGGCATTCAGGCTGAAGTAAAATGCTCGGTTTTGTTTTCAACCATGGAGACAGTTGCCTGGGACAATGATAGGTTGAAGATAAAGTAAAGACCTGCGCCGGCTTGTCAGTGCATGCCCTGAGGTACATGCCACCCAGGTAAGTCAGCAGGGACAGCAGCCTTACTTCCATCCACTCTAGAATGGAGAGTTTGAGGGAATGGTCAGGAGTTGAATGGTCATCATTTGCAGTGTGCTACCTGCTGCTTTGGTTAAAGTGAGTGTAGTGTGTCTGAGCTCATGAGGGGAGAAAAGCATTGAGAGATCAGTAAAGGTCAAGAATAAATGAATTATTAATAATAATAATAATATATTAATGTAGTAATACAGACCAGGCCAGAAGCACCAGTCACTTATTTTTGTAGTATGGTTTCTTAAAATGATTGTGCTTAAATTGTCATACAGGTGTACTAATTGCCTTTTGTACTAATTGCAGCTTGATCATTATATAATGAATAATATAGACTAATCAGCCAAAACAATATGACCACACGCCTAATATTGAGTATGTCCTCCCTTTGCCATCAGTCAAAACAGTGATGACTTGTTTTTTGACACCTTTGTATCGAAACCAGCATGACCCTTTTTCTCAGTTTGAGCTACAGTAGCTCTTTTTTTTTTTGGATGTCTTTTGATAGGTCCTGACCACTGGAGACCAGGAACATCCCACAAGAGCTGCAGTTTTGCAGTGTTACTCTGACCCAGTTGTCTAGCCATTACAATGTGGCCCTTCTCACAGTAGCTACAGTTTAAATATCTTGTTACTGTGGTGGATCGAAGTGGGTAGGAGTGAACCTTTTTTTTTTTTCCTGAAGTTGATGTGTTGGAAGCAGAAAAAATGGGCAAGGACTTTGACAAGGACCAAATGATGTTTTCTTACACCTTTCTATTAGAACCAGCATGAACCTTTTCTTCAGATTGAGGTACAATAGCTCTTCTATTGGCTCAGACTACATGGCGAGCCTTTACTCCACTCCCCATGTACATCACTTGGCCACCCATCGCCCTGTCGCCAGTTCACCGGCTTGTTGACCGGCCAAGGTTCCCTGGTGCACACGGAGATAGAAGGCTGGCCCGTCTAGCCCCATCCAATAGAAAGGCTAGTGTAGATCAAACTGATGAAAAGGTTAATGCTGATTGTGATAGAAACGTGTCAGAACACACAGTGCATCAGTGTTATGGTGGCAAAGGTGTGGGTGTAGGGGGCTACTAAATAGGAGGCAGGTGGTCATAATGTTTTGGTTGTTTGTTTCACCTGAATGCACTTAACATGCAAAAAAAAAAAAAACTTATTTTTTACTGTAATGAGATGTATTTAAGATATATATTTATGGCAGTTTTTCAAATGAAACCTTTCAGAATTATAATGTTAGTGTATAATTATATTAAGCATGTTTTTTTTTATCACAGTTAGCAGCATAGACACAAATAATAATAAATAATAAATTATATTAGTGCCATTATGTAACATATAAAGTTAAATAAACTACATAATCTGTTATACCACTACGTAAGAGTGTGTTTGTAGGCAACGGGTTGAGGGAATAAGTAAATGTTGTGGAAACCTGCGGCTACGTCATCAAAACGCGCCCTCCGTCATCTTCACGCGACTGTCAGCGCGCTCACATGGCTCCTAACTTGTGTTTATACTGAACAGGATTTTCCCAAATGACCGATCGACATGTTTTCCTGCACATAGTTTGTTCCAGTTTCATGAACATCGTGTGTTTTCCGGTGCCGTTGGTCTTCTACTGATCCAGACGAACATCTGGACGTGTTGGAGTTACAGAAGAGCTGAGTGTTGAGGAGCAATGGCTCTGTTCATGATTAACAGGTATGAGGTGATTGAAAGTGATTGCCTGATTTGCCTGATTTGTTTACCTGGTTACAGTAAATTTGGAGAGCGATTTACGTATTTGATGCATTCAAAACGACCTTAGTGATTTAGATTTGATGCATATCAACATGCAGCTTATACTTATTTCATATAACATAATTGTTATCCCAGTTATATGTTTCTACTGTATGTATTATATTGATGATATTTATATAAAATGTCTATTAATGAACCAAAACACCAACCAAACGACACCAGTTCTCACACCCTTATCTTGTCATAAATACTACGAGGAGTGTTCTAGTCAATCCTGGACTTTTGATTGTGCAGAATAACAGAACACAGTTATAAGAGTAACTACTTCCTTTATTTCTCTATACAACTCCCTGCTACACTAATGCACTTATCCCAGTGTTTCACTAGTGTTTGGATTCAGTCAAGGTAGAAAGTCTTCTCATGATGCCCGAGCCATGATCGTCCGGACTGCCTGTTAAAAATTCTTTAATGGCCCAAACATGTAGAAATGGCTTGCAGAAAGCTGAGGACTGGACGAGGGATGTGATAATGACTCCCAAATGAGGGAGTGGTGAATGATTGTGCTTCACCAGTAAAATAAATATTATCTACACAAGATAATATCAAAAAGTTTTGAGACTAGTTTTGTAACATGCCAGCAGATGGCAGCACTAGGCCCAGTAACAGGCAGCAACGACCTTCGTAAGTCCTATGTACATCAGGAGCTGTGCAACTGGTGCTTTTCTGACTTACCACGTCTGCTATTTCAACATGGACAGCAAGTTGGAACGAAGGACAAACGTGACATTCTGTGTGAAAGTGGGCAAATCCGCCACAGAGCCGTTTCACATGATTTGACATGATTTACAGCGATGCAGTAATGATTCGTTTGAGATGTTTCGAGTGGCTTCAACATTGGGAGATCGTCAATCATTTAATATTTGAATTAAATCATTTGCATGGAAATAGAAAGGAGCAAGTGTGACAAAGTTTTAAAAGAAGAACTCTGGCAACACCTAACAGCTGTTTTAATTATAAAATTGCACACATCTGTATCTAACACTACTGACTATTTTCTTTTTAGTGACCTTTGTAGACGTGTTCATGTGTCGTAAACATGTTTATGGCATTTTTTTTTATGACTATTGCTGTTTTACTTAGTGCGGTGCAGTGCGCTTATGTCGTTCCGTATCACTTTCTTTCTGTGTAATAAAACTTTAGTCCTATGATCACCCTGATAGGAGAATAAAGAATGAGTTTTCATGACACTTTTTCAGCACTTACGCATCTACAGTCTATCTGTTCTCCTGCAGATATCTAGGGGAGGAGGAAGAGGAAAGTAAATCAAATGGAGAGTCAAGGTCGAAAGCTTTGCTCAGCAAACTCCAGGAACGCGCCAAGTCGAGAGAACGACAGAGTCTTGCAAATAAGAAGCGGTCAGACGTCCAGGATACGAAGACGAGTGAAAAGGATGGCGTAGGAAAGACGAAAAGAAAACATGAGGAGCAAGAAAAAGAAAAGAAGCAACTGAAGAAAAAGAAGAAGGAAAGCAAAAGCGAGCAGGACGGGGCTGATGAAACGCCTGCGGGAGCCGCGGATCAGGGTACGAGCGAGGTGTCGAGAAAGAAAAGGAAGAAAAAAGACAAACAGGGGAGCGGAAATCAAGAGGAGAAGCAACACACAGGTAGCTGTCCATATGCTTGCATAACTCATTTAGT
Source organism: Clarias macrocephalus (assembly GCA_011419295.1). NCBI lineage: Eukaryota > Metazoa > Chordata > Actinopteri > Siluriformes > Clariidae > Clarias > Clarias macrocephalus. The sequence goes on from JAAGKR010006617.1 coordinate 12,538, forward strand.
AGCAAATTATTATATATTTCTGTATGAGTATCTAACAGATGTGTATATCTAACAGATGTGGTTGGTAAAGAAGTAGACGAGCCCGAAAGCCAAAAATCTGCGAGCGCCCAGAGTGAGCCGTCACACACACGCTCCAGCTTTCACATCCTCGGCGGATTCGAGAACAAGCCGGTTCAAAAGGTGTCCTCTTAAGCATATTGTTGTGACATGCATTTCTAAAACCAGTGTACAGTCAAAGAGTCTATAGCATGAAATCTCTTCGCGATATCACCTTCCAGGTCCAGAGGGTGCTTCCTAAGTGGCTGGCTGAGCCGGACACGATCGAGAGAGACATTAAGAGCAACTTGATCCCTCTTGGTGATGTGCCAGGGATTTGTCCTTCGCTACAGAAGAAACTGGAGGCAAACGGGATCCAGACCTTCTTCCCAGGTCAGCGAGACAGACAGACTCATCCCAGAGTTTGAGCCTGACTTTTTTTTTTTTTTCTTGTTTGTTTCATATCAGTCTTTTGCTTCCATCATAAACAGTTCAAGCCGAGGTGATCCCCGCTGTCCTGGAGGGTGTGAATTCAGGGCTTCTGATCGGCCGAGGAGGTAACAGGCCCAGAGACATCTGTGTGTCCGCGCCTACAGGAAGCGGAAAGACGCTGGCGTTTGTTATACCCGTCGTACAGGTGTGGCCTTGGTGTATATTTTACACTCGTCAAATTATGTACAGATGTTTACTGCTTCCAGAGCTTTAAGGAGTTTATTTGAGGAGCTCCTTAAAGGTTTTTAAAACTGTTCATGGGCCATTAGTAATACATTTATTTCAAAGACACGCCCTGGCCTAGAAGAAGAAAAAAAAAATCAAACTGTCCTTTAAGTAAGCTAGTTAAGCATCAAAATGGTGCTGCTAAAGTGTGTTAGGGAAAGAGAAATGGGTTTAAGGAAAATGGGGCTCTCTGCCGACGTGGTTTGGAACATTTTGTTGGTGGAGCGCCTGATCCTTGAATATCGATGGATAACTTGTCATCAACTTGCGAAAGAGATGCATCTGTATAGTCATTATTCATGATCATTAACGAACACCACTTGCACGTTACAGGAACTCGTTACTCGGATGTTATTGACACTTACCCCAGCGTTTCACTAGAGACGTTTTCTCAACATGTTGGCGCCATGATCGGACTGCCTGCTTCACATCTGAAACATTGGCCTCCCCGGACTAGTGAAACACTGGGATAAGTGCATTAGTGTAGCAGTGGATTATACAGGAAGTCCCCGACTTATGAACATTTGAGTTACAAATCCTCACAGACACGAATAGACATTCGTAGATGCGAACAAATCAGGGAAGTAGCTCACGTGTATTGTACTGTGTAATTCTATATTGTCAGTGTGTAAGTGAATATATAAAATATTAAAAGTCTGGTATATTGTGTGTGTGTGCATGTGGGGGGGTGCGGGAGATATTATGACTTATGAACGAATCTGACTTATGAACGTGCTCCTAGAACGGAACAGTGTTCGTAAGTAGGGGAGAAATATAGGTAGTTTTTACTGTCATGCCTGTGTTCTGTTATTCTGCGCAATAAAAAAAAGTCCAGGTTTGACTTGAACGCCCCTCATTATATATAAAGACAAACTGAGATATTATTAGAAGTGGATGGAACACAGTTCAATGTCACATCTTATAATCTTTCAGGGAAGGTAGCATAAACATATTAAAAGTCCCCAATTTTATTATTATTATACATAATTTGATTTATGTATCTTCTCATTTATCAAAATGGATTAGTTAGTTTTTCTTATCATGTCGTCAAATGGCCTGAAGCAGAAGAATTTAGTTTCCACTGTGCAGGTCAGACCATATGCTAAACGCCTCCTCACAGATCTCGTCGTTACAGGCGCTGATGACGCGAGTGGTGTGTGAAGTCCGTGCCCTGGCGATGTTGCCCACCAAAGAGTTGGCGCAGCAGGTTCGATTCATTACTTTCATTTCTCGGCCCCTCTCTCGCCAATACAACTGTGTTTTTGCCTGTTACGGTCATATCATTGTCTTCTTTTCTCTGCAGGTGTATAAAGTTTTCTGCACTTATGCGGAAGGAACGGGGCTGAGAGTTGTGATGGCTGCCGGGCAGAAACCTTTCGCTGTGGAGCAGTCCACTCTTTTAGAAGTCCGGTAAATACACACATATTGTTTTATTAATTGCGATGTTTGTGACTTTATGCAAGTTGAAATATTGTACGAGAGTGAGTCAAAAATTTATCGCACTCCAGTTATATTAAAACTTCTGTCCTGTCAGCGCTTTCTGTTCAAGCCTACCGTCTCCTCCTCAGTCACTGCCGTCCATTAGTTCATTTGTAGCTAAAATAGACGCCCCACTCAAAATTTGCATGAAATGAGTATTTTTTTTCTGGTCTCAGGGTGCCATTATATTGTATACCGTTGACTTTGTGTGGATTATGGGGAAAGTGTTTTATCATGAATAAGTGTGTAGGAATGGATAAAAAAAAATTCACGAAAGGTCGCAAAATTGTTAGCCATCAAGGAAGACCCGGATGCCCGTCCACGTCCAAGGCTGAAGACGAACGTCCGCACACTCCTTCGTCAATTCTCTGCCAAAACATTTGTCTTGAGATGTTAAAGAATCCTATCTATAGTCCTGATCTCGCTCCATCTGACGTTCATCTGTTTTGTCCCCTGAAAGCAGTCCGACGAGGTCTGAGATTTTCTCCCTAATTTAATCGTGTCCAATTCCAACTAGGGGGCTCCCACATTAAGGCTACTACTACCACTCAGCCAGGAGGGCCGAAGACCATCACGTGTGATCCTCCGAACCACATGACGCTCAGTTCCCGTTGGGGGCGGAGTAACACACTCGGAGGACGGCGCTATCCGCTCCTTCCGCTTGCGCGAGCTCACGGACGCCCCTGATTGGCTGTAGAGCCGTGATTAATGTGGGAGCACTAAGTACCTCTCATCCCTCCCCTCTGAGAGAGCTCGGCCAATCAGCTCTCTCCGGCCGCGAGAGGTTACAGCACCACCCGGGAATCGAACTCGCGATCTCTGGATGACAAGGCGAGCACTTCACCACTGCGCCACTCGGAGGTCCCGAGATTTACTTCTGATGAAAAAGTGAAGACAGCGGCGCATTTGTGGCTCGCAGCTCAGCCTAAAACATTCTTAATGAGGGAATACGAAAGCGATAGACAAAGTGTATTGAAAAGCAAAGGAGATAATATCAGAAAAAATTATGCATTAGTTTTTATTTATTAAAATAAATTTAAAAAATAAAAAATAAGGATTTTTTTGTAATATCAGCAGTAGCAACAGTAATAGTAATAGCACCAGAATACCAAATAGTTTCTTCCTTAAGGTCCCAAATCCAGTTGAGTTTTAGAGCCATAGTGCGGATAATTTTTGACTCACCCTCGTAAAATGGGCATTGATGGTCACCGCAGCTTTCACAAGGGGCGGAGCTAACTTCAAGGCCAGAAAACTAAATATCTATTTGAATCTATGTCAGTTATTATACGTCTATGAACACACAATTTTTTCTGGGCCAGAAAAACATTTTACGTTTGGCAGACGCCCTTATCCAGGGTAACGTACATTTTGATCTCATTATACATCTGATCAGTTGAGTCTAGCCGGCCTGAGTGACACAATGGTGCAATGTTTGTTTATTCAGAAGGGGTGTCAGTCGGAGTTTGGCAGATATCGTCATAGCAACACCAGGTCGCCTGGTGGATCACATCAACAAAACCGAAGGATTCAGTCTTGAGCATCTTCGTTTTCTGGTGAGGATCACTCGACATAACGCGCATGGCACTCAGATCTATTTTTTTTTTTTGCGTTCACAGAATGTGACGTGATTTTTAACATTCTTTTTAAGATCATAGACGAGGCAGACCGAATGATCGACAGTATGCAGCAGGCTTGGCTCAATCAGGTGACCAAGGCTGTCTATAAAAGTGGGCGTGGCTCAGGGGCATCGATTTTCACGAGGGTGGAGCCTGGGCCGATTACAGTGGCGAGGTACGAGACCCCCGTTTACTGGATTTCATTATCATATTAATAACGTTGCAGTATATTAATATGAAGTCGTCTGTGGTGGTGGTGTGTCTCAGTCTGTCTCCGCCGCAGATGCCGCTGCAGAAGCTGCTCTTCTCGGCCACTCTGACGCAAAACCCGGAGAAACTGCAGCAGATGGGCCTCCACCAGCCTCGTCTCTTTAGCTCCACACACACCTCAACAACAAGTGAAGAGAAATTCAACTTCCCTCAGGGCCTGACTGTGCGTATCAACCGAACATCTGCTCCTCACACACACACACACACACACACACACAATGCCGATGCTCCTGTGTTTACCTGCGGCTCTGGTTTCTGCAGGAGTACTACGTCTGCTGCACGCTGAGCAAGAAGCCGCTTCTTATTCTGCACTTCCTGCTGCGCCTGAAGTTCAATCCTGTTCTGTGCTTCACGAACTCGAGAGAAGCAGCACACAGGTAAATAAAACATCAGATTGTTCCGAATCTTCATAAATATACTTCAGTTTAAATCAATTATATTATAAATTATATGCAAAGATCTATTAGATTAAGCTTAAAATGGAGCTATGACAACGTTGGACTCCGTCTGTCTCGCCCTCTGTCAGGCTCCTTTTACTGGTGAAGCTTTACGGTGGTGTGGACGTTGCAGAATTCTCCTCCAGACTCAACCCCAGCGAAAGACAAAAGACACTCAAGAATTTTGAACAGGGGAAAATTCAGCTGTACGTTTCAGTTTCCTTTAACTTTTGAACAGATTCACGCATATAATGTAACTTATCAGGTTTTCTTTTTTTTTCCTCCCGCAGGTTGATCAGCACCGACGCTGCGGCCAGAGGAATCGACATCAAAGGAGTTAAATGCGTAATTAATTACGATGCTCCTCAGTACATCAGGACGTACATCCACAGGCACGTTTTCACCCTTATCGTACATTCTACTTAAAGAGGAAATGCCAAAAGCAAAGTCGTCGTTTGACTGATGCGTCTGTGTTTCAGGGTGGGAAGAACGGCAAGAGCTGGGAAAGCCGGTGTGGCCTTCACCTTTGTCTTAGGAGTGCAGGTGAGGGTTTATGGGTGCCACCCATAAAGTCGGTTCTCCTTTGCTTTAGGTTATAAAAAGGCCGGAAAGTGATTAGAAAAGTCTCTCATGTATGTAGGAGGAAAAATTTGTGAAGATGGTCCAGGAGGCCGGCAGTCCGGGTCTACAGAAGCAGACCGTTAATCCGGAAAGTCTGAGCGGCATGGAGAGCCGCTATGAAGACGTTTTGAACGGGCTGGGTAGAGTTATAAAGGTGAAAGCTTTTATCACTAATGATTCATGAAATACAATCTTGGAAATATTGTGATGATTTTGCATAATAATTAATAACATTATGGTATTGTATAGTAATCATTGAAAAAATATATATATATAACTATTGTTTTTTTTTTTTTTCATTTCTTTCTTTCTTTTTTTTAAAGGTGGAAAATGCCCAGAAACACTTCTGAGTAGATGGCTGCAAGATGCCATAAACATCCATGAACTCTTTGTCTTTCTCATTGTACCCTTCTTCCTGTACAGAGTTTGAGATTTTTCAATAAAATAAAAAAGGAAAAAAAAAAGGTTTAACATGGCTGTCTTTTTTTTCCTGTAAATGAACACAGTATTATTTACACTTAATGTCCAAATCAGTTCTTTACTGTATTTCCTAAAAGCTGAAAATCAGTGTAGGTTAGTGGTTAGCACTGTCACCTTACACCTCCAGGGTCGAGGGCTTGATTCCTTGTTGTTTGACTTTCGGCTGCTCTTTCGTTAAGGGGTCGCCACAGTGGACCATCCAATCCGGACACGACTTTAGCCAACTTTTTACACCGGATGCTCTTCTCGATACATCCCTCCCATTTTATCCAGGCTTGGGGCTAGCACCGGATCCAGTGTCTCGGGTTTGGGAGTGGCACTGCATCAAGTGAATGGGGATTGTTGGACAATGGGTGGGAATTGAACCCGGGCCTTCCTCATGGCGGGAGAGAACCCTACCACTGAGCAACCAATGCCCACATTTTCCAGAAATATTGAGCTATAAAAAGGAAACGGTCATTCTTCCTAGTGCACACACTCAGATCTTGCTCCTTTGAACCCATCACTCAGATTTTGTAATTGCGCATGCGCCATCATTTGGCTTACCTTATTTATGAGTCGACTCTTCGAATCACTTTGACTAAATCATGCAACTCAGGAAGACCTATACGTGATGTAATATAATCTCTGCATTAGTTTTAGTGTGCCTGATGTATCTCTGCTTCTTCGAGAAAACCAATCTCCTTTAACACTTGGCTTCGTTTACAAAAATAACCTTCACGTCCGAGTCGGCTCTTAACGTTCACGGAAAGAATCGATTCAAAGGGTCGACTGTCCGGTAAGCGACACATTAGTGTTGCGAGTCAGTCGGTGCTTGTTGACGGATGTGAACCTTTGTTCAGCGAAAGCGGGTTATCGACTTGCTTGAGTGCGTTGACCTTAGCTAGGTGACCTGTTTACACATCTTTATCTGGGTAAGGATTATGTTTTAAATTGTATCCCTGTAAAATAAAAAAATATTTAAGATGAGTGAGCTAATGTGGCGGTTTGGTTGGCGAGCTAACTTGCTACTATGTGCTCGTGCGTTTTTTGTTTATTTTTTGCTTTATGGACTATTTTACTTCCTGCTGATTTGTTTAGCTAATTGCTAAACACTGTTTTGTTTTCTTCCTAGTTTGCATATTTACACAAAGATAAGGTTTGACCCCCCCAGCACTCGATTTTGTGTTAGTTCACCAAACTTGCGCCCCCTTTGGCTCAGCATTGGATAGCATTTCCAACACAACAACATCTCGAGGATTGTAATTGGCTCATTGGTTTGGTCCAACCAATCAGCGTGCAGGAGGCGGGACATGCCGTTGTTGTAGGTTGAGAATGAGAACGCTGATGACGTGTTGCTTCCTGGTTGTTGGTAACACGTTGCCTAGGTTGTGTCATGTCGCAGTGATTATAATCTTATAATCAAGTCTTAACTGATTATCACTAATTAGTTGGATCATTTCATATTAAATCAAGGATTAGTTGACGCTTTTATTACTTTCAAGCAGGCCAGGCTGTGAATATATACTCTTTAGAAATATAGATTTGAGCAACAATGTATTTTGTAAGGAAGATCTTAAACATTTCTATACTTAATTTATATATATTCTGGGATATATAAATAATAATAACAAAAAATAACCTCAAACACACACACACACACCATTTCATCTCATCTTTTCAGTCACATATTTCATCACACCATATATATAATTTTTAATATTGAAAAATATAGTTACAAGCAGTAGAAGTTTTAGTGTGATCCTTTTTTCTTAAAACAAACAAAAAGCATTACACTATAGTGTCATTCAATATGATGTCACTCATATTATTATATAACTAAATATTATATAATTACATAATTATACTGTATATGACTAAGGAAGTTATTAGCCACTTTTTGCCATATGTTCAAAGCCTTGCCATGGCTGAACAATTTGAGATCTAAAATCCCTTCACAATTTTGCATCCTCAGTGTCTTCAGATCATAAAGGCCTGATTTGATGGCAAATCTTCTAGGAGGAGTATATACAAATCCATTGGGTGTGTCCTGCAAATAACGCAAAATAACTGACTTGTACAGTACAGTGACAATTGTTCAGCTCAATGAGATCTACAAGTCATTGAGTTTCACTTATATACATGCAAGTGTGTATGAGCTCCTGTATGCAGCAAACTTTCCTGTGAAGGCCCTGAGACAATATCATATCTTCTTATTATTTCCTGCCCCAGAGTCGACACTTTCATGTTACATGAGAAGAGTGATTAATTCAACATTCGACCTCTGTGATGTAGGTGTTTGTTGGCCACACACAAGTAATTCCGCATGCGGTGTGAAAACATCCAGCGATGTTTAACTTGATGCAAAGGAGAGTGAGGGACAAGGCGCGACTAAGTGTGTCAGTAAAGCTGTGCTGCTTCTCATAAAAAATAAAAAAGCAGAAGAAACAACACAAAAAATGAACTTAATTTAGACACCATAGATTGTACAGACAGATTGATTTTTATTATTATTATTATTATTATTGGTGTATTATTTTCTATTTCGTTTCCGATGTATTTCAGGTTTGACGGCTGCAGTCAGTTTGTGCACCTGCAATATGATTTGTGAACCTAATAGATTATATAAAACCTGACCTCTTAGACCTTATTTAAATCCAGATGGTACGTGATGAGTTGAATGAGAATATCAAGCAGGATATCAGGCTAATCTGGAAAAACAGGCCAAACAGCTCTGAAGGGAAGGGAAAAAAAAACAATGCAAATCAGTGAAACTCCACCCAGATGTCTGATTTTGCACTTTGTGAAAACTTGCAGCAGTAGAAGACTGTGTGAAGATGTGAAACACTTTTTCTCAACGTGTTTGCAGTGACTGCTGTCGTGATTTTGTGGATTTAAAGGATGATGGGAGCACTGGTGAACATCCGGAGAGGAGGTCGCACGCCGCCTTTGCTTGTGGTCGCTCTTGTCTCTTGCGTCCTCCTGTTTGGCTTCAACTACTGGGTGTCCAGCTCGAGAAATGTGGAGCTGCAGGTTTGTCTTGTCTGATTGTCTGTCTGAGTGTGAAGGATTTTGGCTGAATAATGTTACTCCACAGTTCTTATCTATATTATTGCACAGATATACTGTAGATGTGTGCTGAGTGTAAATGTAATCTAATAATTTAAGGGGATTTATATTGATATAGTCTATATACTGTACAGGTCCAAATACACACACAAAAAATATCTAACCAAAATCTGTCTTAATGTTGTTTTACAATTCTACATGCTTTCAGTAGTTTTCCTTATTTACAAGTGCTTGTACATGCTAGCTGGATCTAGTTTTGTGTAGTTAGTCAGTTGGGGTGTTATATAAACAGTCAGTACGCTTTGAAAGAATACGTTGAAAGAATTTATAGCATTAATGTGCAGTGACTAAGATTTCACGGGAAAGGTTCAGTCCTGGATGAGTATGTTTTTTTTTATTTTTTATGTTTGTCTTTTGGTTGCGCTTCCATTCACAATGCTGTTTCTGTTAGTCCTTTTCTTTTCTTGAACTGCTTCAGAGCTTTGGCAGTGAATATGACCAGAGCTGAACTGGTCTTGGGGTTGAGGATGCTTGATTGTATTTTACTTATTAGGATTCAAAAATAAATCTTAAAAAGTAAAATCTTAAAATATTTAAGTATTAGCATCTGTCAGTATTTAAGGTTTTAGTATTAGTATCATGGAAGTCTTTTTTTTTTTTTTTTTTAATAAAAGATTATTATATATTTTTTTAAATAAAAAAGTTCTGTGCAAAAGTCTTGGCACTGAATTGTCAAATTTTGTTATGTCTGTTTATCATGTCTGCATTATTACATACCAAAACATTCAATATTTCCAAACATAAAAAATAAAAAAAAAGAAAACCCTGAATATTGAATTGAATATTTGCCCTCCTCTAAAAAAAATAACTATACTTTAATAAAATTTTTACTTTAATTAAATATTAAAACAATTAAAATAAAATGTATGCCTCCTAGGTTTTGCATGAAAATAGAAAGGATTATGTGAATGTCTTGGCCACAAATAAATGCCATAAGCAAAGATGCCTTTGAAAACATTTCTACATAACATAAACTTCCATAAAGAGCCTCGAAGAGTAACGAAATAAACACAGTCAATATTTGGTGTGAAAACACAATCAGTAGTGTTGGATACAGATTTCAAGATTCAAGAGATTTTATTTAAATTTTGTACACATACCAACAATATGAGTTCATTGGAATTATTTTGTGCAGAAGCTCTTTGAGTCAGTAATAAAAAAGAAAGATAAGAAAAGTAGAATAAACATATAATAAAGGAAATGAATAGTAGAAGGATTTAGGCGGTCAGATTATACCACATTATTACATTGTTTAGTAGTGTAATGTACTACCTGTAAGGAATATTTAAAACATTCAATTAAATTTTAATTCAATTTTATTTACTTTTTTAAAAATGTATTTGTATAAAAAAACAAACAAAAAAAAAAAAACTTGATGAGCAGGCTGAGGACGAAGGCAACAGTGGCAAGGAAAAACTCCCTGAGACGGCAGTAGGAAAAAACCTTGAGACTAAACAAGGAACCCATTTGGGTGATAACGGATAAGATGGATTAATCTGCAGTCATACTGTGTGTTAGCAGGCAGCTGGAAGTTCAGTATAACAGATGTGTTTAAGTTAATATGGAGTCCAGTTCGTTATTGGATGCTCAGGTGGACTGTAGGAAACTCCAATCCTGAACCATCGAGCGACTGGAGGCACAAGAGAGGAAAACACGATCCCCAGATCGAACTATTGATTCGTGCAGTTTTATAAGTAAAACAGCTGTTAGGTTTTACTGAGTGTGCTGGAGAATATAAGTTCTTCCGGTAACTTGGTCACACTTTCTCCTTTCTATTTTCATGCAAAACCCAGTAGACTACATTGTTTTTTTTTTTTGTTTGTTTGTTTCCATCTGAAGACTGGTTTGTCCTGTAACATGTTGCTTTCTTAACAGGCATGCAAACATTCTTTTGTAATTTAGTTCATTTATTTTTTTGTAAGTTATGGTTATGTTAGAATAATCTCCTTTGAGCAGTTGATATTGAGGCGTGTCTTCAACTTCAATGCTCTGTAAAGCCTTCATAATGCCTCTAATCTGAGGTGCTGTTTGTTAATTGGTGATTTTTGAGGCTAGTAACTCTGAATGAACTTCTCTTCTGCAGCAGAGGTGAGATTTGGTCTTGCTTTCCTGGGATGATCTTCATGAGAGCCAGTATCATGATGGAGCTTGATGCGTTTTGCAAGAACTGTTCCAGAACAGCTGACGTTCATGTCTTAAAATAACAACTGACAGTTGTTATTGTTGGTTATTACTTCATAGTTTTGAAAAAAATCCAGTACTGTTCTAGAATATAGAAAATAATTTAAAGTTTCGACTGTGTATGTCCAGATCACATGGCAGTTTGAAAAGTTGGCTGCCTCCATGTGTCTCAGAGGAAGCAACATTTGGTGGTGGTGGTTGTTGTGTGTATGTGACAGAAGAGAGCTGATTGGTGGCTGAGAATTAGCAAGGGAGCAGAAAACACTTACTTTCACTCCAGTGGTTCTCATCCATTATGTATTGTTTTCGACTATGCCATGAAAAGCTCATACCAACTATAACCCCTTATTATTTCAGTTCTTCAAGGTTTTCTAAAGCCACTGGGTTATATTCCAGAGCAGTCACAGCATTTGTTTCATTAAACACAGAAACACAGAAACTATAAGCTATACAGAGGAACGAGGAAGTGTCAGTGTTGTGTTAAAACTTTAATAAACGGACACACACACACACACACACACACAAAAAACCTGCTCTATAGTGAGTTTGATGGTCGCACCATATGTGTGTTTATCGGTAGCTTATACATTCAGGATAACAGGATATAAGACAAAGGTGCAACCTTGAAAGCTGGATGCAAATGATGAGTCTTTATGCAAATGCTACATACACACAATATGTCCGTGTAAGAGTAAACATCAGCCTTTCAGTGATTAAATCATCATAAAGTGTGTCCAGGGAGAGAGAGTTTTTTTTTTAAATACATGATATACTAGTCACTATTCCTGCCATAACCTGGAAATGGACATGTTTTGTGCATTCAGACTAAGCTCCTGAAGCTCGAGGAAGTCGTGCAGCAGGCGGCAGCCGACAGGGCACGGGAGCAGATGGGCCGGAGCGAGGCGGAGGAGCAAATACGCAGGCAGACGGAACAGCTGGCGCTCTTGGAGGGAGCTCACCAGAGGCGGCAACAGAGCGCCCAGAGCATTTGCAAACAAGAGAAGGTAGGGATGTACACATATTATAATGATAGGATGTGAAAAACCAGTCCACCTTGGGGCTCTGGGTGACATCACACTTTCGTTTATCCTGTTTATGTTGTTGTAGGAGAGTCTACTGCTGAACATCTCTTCCACTGTGAAAACAGTTCAGGAAATGAAAAGTGAGTGCGAGCGATTGGCTCTCCGCTTTCCTCTGTGGTGAAAGTCCTGTGGTATCGCGTTCCCTTTTCCCAACAAACGACTCCCTTCTACTCCCTCTCTAGACCAGATGCAGCGTCTGCGCGAGAACCTGAGTAAGGTGCAGAAAGAGCTGCAGTTGTGCAAGAACAACATGAACACACTGAATAAGAAACTCACCTACGACATGTGAGTGTGACACTGCGCTGCGTAGTTTTGTTCAATGTAAAATGTCATGATGTCAATGTCACACGGTGTCACATCATCACCGTGTGTGTGTGCAGGACTCAGTGTAACACGCAGATACTCGCCCAGAAGGAGGAGTGCAACGAGAAGGTCGCAGCAGCCAAACTGGAGGTACAGAAGAAGTACGAGAAGCAAAATTCAGACGGTGATGCAGCTGTTGTTCAGGTAAACTGGGTCACGTGTTTTTTTTGGGGGGCTTTTTTCTAATAAGCTGTATTTTGTGTGTGGCCGCTTATGGACAGCAAAAGTAAAATGAGTAATAGTGTGCTGTGGTTTTGGCCGTTCATCATGGACGCCACTGCTGTAAACGCCCATCAGTCCACACTTTATTTTAAGAAGGAAAAGAGGAAGCGTGCCAAGAAAGAAGTGTTTATTTTTTTGTTGTTTGTTTGTTTTATTACCCATTGTGGTGGGGATTAATCATCCACTTTATCACTCAAGGAGTTTTCCAGAAGGAATATGCGTCTTGATTCTCTTCTGTCCGTCTTGTCTGTAGCCTGCCGTCGAATTGACTCAGGAAGCCGCTGACTTTAAACCCGCGTCGGAAGCGCTCAATGGAAACGACTCGACGAAAACCGCTGGAGAACACGAGCAGACCCAACCCGATTCAGAACCAATGGCCAACGCTGCCGACCCTCTCGAAACCAACGAGATACCACAAGATAAAGGTATGCAGAGTTAAAGGGGGGAAAAAAAACATCACAAGTACAATAAGCATTTATAATATTTGCAATTTAAATTTAAGGAGAAAGTCTTAATATTAATAGTATATGGTATGTAGTTTTTTTTGTGTTGGACCAAATTATTATTATTTTTTTACAATAATAATAATAATAAATATCGTTGGGTCCATAAGTATTTGTACAGCGACACAGCATTTGTGCTTTTGCCATTCTATCACATTGGATTTGAAAGAAAGTAACTATTCAGTTTAAGAAGAGTTACCAAATTGTCAAGTTTTAAGCTTTAATTAAAAGATTAAGAATTCAAAGAATAATAATTCTATCTTGAAGCATGCACCACACCTCAATATGCTCACCGACCAGAGATGAGCAAACACACGCACACACACGCACACATACACACATAATTCTTTGTTTATTATAAGCAAAGAGCATATTTAAGCTTTTGGCCTGGTGCCCTGTGTTGGGTACATCCCGTACATCAAAAGAACAATTCATCAGTATGTACAGTAAGTCATAGCGAGACAGACCGACGATGTGAAACACAATAGCATTTTTTTCCTTTTAGACAAAACTGTGTGTGTATTTTCGTTTGGACACGGGCTGTAGGAATCACAAAGAGGGTGTTGTTTATAGCAGCATGGAAAAAGTCACATCATATTACCAAACCTTACCATAATCAAGATTTGTAGTCTTTCAGCTTTAATTCAAGAGGTTTAACATAAATATTGCATGAATTGTTTAGAATTTACAGTCCCTCCATTTTCATATTCATGTTTGACAAACTAACACAATCATACATATTAGAATTCTTTTTAAGACTTGTAAGCGAAAAAACTTTGCACTCGATGACTCCCTGATATCTTGCTCCCATGATCACCACCAGAAAATGCTGTTTCCTCCCTTGAGCTACTTTTCCAGGGCTTTATTCCAACGTTCTTTCAGTTTCTGCATGTCTGTGGGTCTTTCTTTCTTCAGGTTTGTCTTCAGTAGGTGATGAAAAGCATTTCATTTCTTTGCCTTAAGAAGCTTTTGGGTTGCTTCCGGGGTTTGTATCGGATCTGTACTTTGAGGCACTGTTCATCGGTTTTGCAGCGCTTGACTGAATGCCGAGCAGAACGTAGAGCTCCGTACAGTTCAGACTTCATCCTGCTACTTCTAGGAGCGTTCACATCATCAGGAATCACCAGTGACTCGGGTTTATTGGGAGCCGTACACGCTCATGCCATAATGCCATGCCTCTGCCGTGTCGGATGATGACTTTGGTGTGCTTTGGATCATGAGCCCTTGCTTTCCTTTTCTTTTTTACTCTTCTCTTCCCATCAGTCTTGGACAAAGTAATCGTGTATCAGAAGTGAACAGGATTTTTCAGTCCAGGAATCTGAACTTTGTGTTCTTGGGTGTTACCAGTAAGATTACCAGTGTTATTACAGTCATACACGAAGAAGTCTCTTCTGATTGATTGTATGCTTCACAAACGCCTACCTCCTCTAGAGTGTACTTGAAGTTTGTTGGATGTGGTGACGGGCTTTTCTCCAACAAGGATTTAATAATTCTGCGATTTTCGACTTTAGTTTGTCTTCGACGTTCTCTGGTGGTTCGCTCACCAGTGCTTTTCATGCTTCTTAGGAATTGTACGAAATGGCCGACTTGGCCACTCCTAAGGTTATATCTCTCTGACGGTTTGTTTGTTTGTTTGTTTTTCAGCCTAATGATGGGCTCCTTCACTTGCATCTTCAGTCTGCATGTTGACAGACGCAATTCATGACCAGCCACCAAATGCAAATCCAACACTTGGAAATCAGCGTCAGACCTTTTATCCTCTTAACTCCTTTTATTCTCTAAACGTCACAAATTAACTAGGTCACACCTGGCCATCAAGCTGCTTAACAGTCAGTTGTCTACTTTTTAAATCTTTTTTTTTTTTTTTTTTACTATGAAAATTGACGGACTCTCTCAAACAAAATGGCTGTAATTACTAAACTGTTGGAATGGAATATTTTTGTTAAGCCTTTTGAATTAAAGCTTTACATTACAGTCACATCTTGATTGCCTCATTTTAAATCCACTGTCATGGTGTACAGAATAAAAAATAAATAAATAAAAAAGAAAATTGTGTCACTTTGGGAGCTGATTGTGTGTGTGAAAGGGACAAGGCAGTAAGACTATGAGCAACTGAAGGAGTGTACATCGTCGTATGCTGTAAAACCTTCATTTGCATTCTGTCTCCTTGTTAAGCCGTTCTAGAAACGAACGAATCAGGCAAGCTGGAGTTGCTGACCACCTCATCACTGCACAGTCAGAACAGCACCCTGAAGAGCCTGACCAAAGCCATGGAAACAGTGATGGACGTTAAAGAAGGTGACTTGAAGAATGCAGGAAAGAATGCCCCAAACCGTAAACTCCATCCCTGTTCCAGCTCTCTCTCTCTCTCTCTCTCTCTCTCTCTCTCTCTCTCTCTCTCTCTTACACACACACCTCCTGTACATGTATGTTTTTTGTTTCTGTACAGATGCTCTGTTAGATGCTGCGGCAGTCACTAAAGGGAAGGAAGAAGATGCGATAGAGTACGACAACGATGGCGAGATTGAGAAACGTCTGTCTAAACTAAAAGGTGCAAATCTCTATTATTGAATAGGAAAAAATGTGGAATGGGAAATATTCCAAGAAATTCTCAGCGTCGTGAGTGTAGTAGTGAAGAAGCAAATGAACAAAAAGAAATAGTAAATGTACCATGATTTAAATCTTTAAACTAAACAATTAAAGTTAATATTGATTGATGGTTTATGAGGTGAAATACTGAAATAGCAGGAAATAAGTTGGACAGTTAACACGCTCAGACATTTGCATGATGGTAAAACAAATATTCATCTGTTATTAATTAATTAAGTAATTGCGAGTAAATGACAGATGTTGAGTGAAGGCTTGGCACAACTTAATGGATAAACACGTGCTTGACATGCGAGAATACATCCGCAGGGTGTATACGAGCTTGTAAGCTTACATAGTTACTCTTTAGTCAGAAAAACACAGGGTGTTGCAGGAAACGAGCCGTTTCACCACTCCAGCCAGACCTGATGTGCAAATACAGTACATCGATTATGATTCATCCCTTACATAAAAGTGATCAGAATATGAGTGGAAGAAAATCGAAATAACAGGTAATACTTTAAGCAAGTTGCATTATCACTGCTGTAGTGATTTATAAAAAAACATCTTCCTACTGTGATTAAGCTCACACCCAGTTCAGCATTTTTTCATCTGATTTTTTTAAAGACATAATTTGGCCCTGTAGTATTCCTTGATCACAGTAGGATGATGTGTACTTGAGCAATTAGAATGAAATGCACCACAGTAGCATTTCTCAAGGTCCTTCTGTACAGTATCTCTCGCACAATTGAAATCCTGGAATTTTCCCACGTCATCAAGGAAGCAAAACTCCATAGACGTGATAACCTGGTCATTCAGGACATTCAGGTCGTCAGCTGACTTCATTTTATTGCCACATAACGTTGCTGAGTCTGAACCCGAGCAACTGAAGCAACTCCAGATCATAACAAGAGGCTTGTTGGACATCGGGAACTATACATGATGGGTGCATCGCGATGCATCATGTACTACCCTTCTTACCCTGACGCACCGATCATAATAGGGTTGGTCTGAACTCATCAGACCACATGACATGATAATCCTGTGAGGTCTCATCACATTGCGTGTGTGTGTATGGAAATGCTCTTCCTTTGACTATTAAATACAGCTTTTTTTAGGCATTTCTTTCACAAAGTTGATGATGGTTCTTATCCCAGTTCCAATCATTTTAAATCTCATATAATTTTAGTTGTTTTCTTTGCTTCACGCAGGCCGATCATCTCAGAAAGGCAATGTATCTAACCTGAGACACTCTGACTGCAAACACCTTTATAAACCTAATTCTAATCCCCTAACCCAGGGGTAAGCAAGTTCGGTCCTAGATTTCAGCCGCAGGGCTGCAGATTTCAGCTACCACCTGAGAGAGAGAAGAAAAAAGAAAGAAAAAACTCACCATCCTGTAGGTTTGAAGACCTTGATTAGCTTGTTCAGGTGTGTTTGAGCTGAACTCTCTAGGACTGAACTTGCCTACAACCCTGTACACAAAAACAATCATCTGAAGTTGTTTCAACTCAGCGTAATTTTGGAGTAATTCAGGAGTAGTCTAGTTTGCTGTACAGTCTCATATCTTAATTTTTTTTTTTTACACAGATGATAAAGCGGCTGCACAGGAGTTTGAGGAGGAGATGGCCGACTACAACGGCGATGAGGAGAACGAGCCCGAGTTTGAAGCTGACAAACAAGCTGAGCTCGCCGAGGTCTAACACAGATACACACATACACACACACATACACACACACACACACACACACACACACACACACACGTGTGCCTGGAGACAGGTGTTAAACCCTCCATCCTGTTCCTGCTGCGGCTCGAACCCCTGCCCGCTCAAAAGCCGCTTGTATGATCGCAAGCAGGGGCGGAATTTACGTTACTGTTCAGTTTTGCTGGCGTTTCATTTCACGTATACCGAGTCTCCTACTTGCACTTGCACACGATGAAGATTTTCCAACATATCAAATAGTCATAATGCTGAAGACGATCGAGCACTGAACCGTTATTCATGAAGCTGAGGTTTTTATACCCGACACTGAAAGCAGGTGTGTGGAAGTTTCACCTCGTCGGATCTCTTCTCCGCTCACACTGGATGGATGTAGCGCACAAGAACCGGTGCCAAGTGAATAGTTTACACATGCGGTCTGTTATTAATAGTGAAAATTTTATTTGTTTTTAATCTAGCATTCCTATGCAAAGTTTTTTTTTCTTCGCAGGTTAAACAAGTTTGTATTTGTGTAGTGCAAAAAAAAAAAATTGAAGATTTTTTTTTATTTTTATGAATGTTACTGCACTGCGACAAATATAGATTCCAGAGATCTTGGTGTACAGAGTGTGTAGTGTAAAAATGCTGTGCATTGTGTGTGATTCGAGACGTGGCCCAAAAGCTATACACGCTGCTAGCTAGAACGCGTCGAGGGATAAAATACTTTGTGCCGAAGTTGAATATATTTCCACACCATACTACAAAATGTTTTTTTTTTTTTTACTCAATTATATCAAAGAAATGTGCCAGCTGTTAGAATTTATTATTATTATTATTATTATTATTTTTAGAAGTCACGTCTATTATAGCAGCTCTCAATATTCTTTCACTCAACGCCTGCTTTTTTTTTTTTTTTCCTCTTTTGACAACACTGGAGACTCTTTCCATAAATGTTCAACAAACTGTAAATAACACGTTCTTGATATACAATATATCTAGAACAGAACAGATGTTTTGAAAAAAAAAAAACTTACTTTTTTGTATAGAAAGCTGAGTCTGGTCAGTGTAGAATAAAGGAAAGTTTGGTTGATAAAACTCCCACAAGCTAATCACAGACCTTTCTAGAAATCATGCTAATCTGAATGTACATACAATTGATCCTTTAAAATATGACCTTTAACTTATTCCCATTCCACTTAAATCAGTAACAGTGCAGTTGATTGTGTGCTTGCTAGGAATCTTTTAATCAGCACAAATTTTTGAAAAGAAAAAAAGAAAACAAAAATTAAGCTAGACGGTATTTAGAGCCAGACTTTTTTTATTGAAGTTCTGTTGCATTTTTCCAAAAATTGTTTTATGTTTCGATTTAATAATTGTCAATAAAACATAATCCTTAATAACTGTCTTTACAGTAGTTGTTTATAAGAAGGATGACATGGAAAATAAGTTCGGCATGATGGTTTAATTCAAAAGTAACAAACGAAGACAGATGTACACATTACAATACACACACGCGCACAACCTGATGGATAGACCTTCATTCACTTGCTCGCTCACACACACACACACACACACACACACACACACACACACACACACACACACACACACACACACACACACACACACACACACACACACTCCTGTCCTGCTTCTCCTCCCTGCTAGGACTGGTTCTTACACACCTTTGCGAGTATTAAGATTACTTCAGACTGTCAGTATCTCACTACTGGGAACATGCTGTCTCTTTGTTTCTGTGTACAGTTGTTACCTGTGACAGCAGGATACACACAGTGTTTCTTTACTAATACTAATTTATTACTAATATTGAATTCAGTTTTAAACTCAATTTAAAGTATTTCTATCGATAATCGTTTTATATCTTTGTTGAATATCTTGTTCTGTGACCTTGTTTCTTTTCACCCCATTCATGCAGGTACAAAAACTGCATCATTGGAAGGAAAATTCAGGGAATGTATAGATAGCATCAGCACCACATGTTCCATTGAAATTTGTGGTGATACAGACTAAAGTGCTTAACATTCAGAATTTGTTCAAACTGTTCTTCGAAGCTTTTGGTCACAAGAGGTCTGCACTGAGATTTTTATTAGGTTTTGATTAAGTTTATAAACTTTAAATGGTTTAAGTTTAAATGTGAATTTTCGTAGTAAATGGACATCAAAGGTCAACAATGGAATGTTTGTCAGCTCCAGTCTGACGTACTCAGGAGTGCGGGCTGCACTTTGACACACAGAGCCTTTATTCCCCATCTTCACCTTCTGAATATTCACTTGCAAGTGTAAACGCTACCCTGCTTACTAACTACCACATAACCCAAAATTAAGTAACTCCTGACCTTGATTTCTCCAAAGGCCAAAAATAAATGCCCCCAACCCAAATCTAGTTAACAGAGCAGAAATTACAAATGCTCTACTGGCTGTGTAATGACCCTAAATCCACAAACACAACCTGACTCCAAAATAAATACCCCTTTCAATTCTAATTGACCCAAAACAAAAACAAATACCTGCCCACTGTTTTTTTTTTCCTTGCTGAATGCCTTAAATCAAATAATAGACAAAAATACCCCCATGCAGCTAAATGCACAGACAGTAATGCACATTTCCCACCACCACTGGTAATGGTCCAATGACAAACATAAATGTAAATGCCCCATAAACACCCCATCACTATTAAATACCCAAAAATGAAACATAAATATACCCAATCAGCTAAATGCCAGCTAGATGTCAAGGGGCATGAATCTCGCTTTAGGCAGGGGAGGTCCTGGTTCAAATCCTGGATGAGTCCTGGTTTACAGAGATTATAATCAGCAGCACAGGAGCACCTCAGGGCACTGTACCCCAGCCTTCCTGTTCACTTTATCCACTTCTGACTTGACATATACATATGCAGAAGTTTTAAAATGACACTGCCATTGTGGGATGTATAAGGAATGGATAAGAGGGGGAATACAGAAGCCTTGTTAAGAACTTTGTGGCCTGCATTCTAAACCAATTATAGCTGAACATCACCCAGACCAAGAAGATGGTGATTGGCTTTCGTTGGTCTGGGTCTGCCCTGCCCCCTGGGGCAGCCTCTGGGGCTGCAGCTGGATGACAATCTAGACTGGAGAATGAACACTGAATATCTGTACAAGAACGGTTAAAGCCAGTTATTCTTCCTGTGGCTGTTTAAACATCTGTAAAAAGCTCCTGCTGATGTTTCACAGTTCGGTCATTACCTATGCATGCTTGTAAGTGATAGTGTAAGTAGGAACACCACAAGTTTGGACAAGGTGGTCAGCAGAGCTGGTTTGGTGGCTGGTTTGGAGCTGGACTCAGTTGAAGCAGTGCTGGAGAGGAGGACAATAAGCATGTGCTGTCCACCCACTGCACAAAGCTTTTGCCAAATAGAAGAGTGTGGTCAATTAAAGATTTTTGTTGCAAAGCTGCTCAACTGACAGATTCAGGAAATCCCTAGAGCCATTCAGCTTTTCAACACCTCACCATTGGGGCATGGAAGTGTGGACTGTGTGATCTAGCCTTAAGACTCTTGTACTACATACATCTCTGTGCTACATTCATAATTCTCTTATCTTTTAGCTTCAGGGTCTGCTTTTTAAGCTGCTTCTTTGCACAGTTACTTTTTACACTGTTGCCACTTTGTCATCACTAAAATTGCACATAAATGGTTCACTGCATTTCGATTTGTAGTATGTTTTTTTTTTTTTTTACTATATATTACACAAGCAGGGTAAATCTGAACTCATCAGATCATATAACCTTTTTTCCAATGCTCCACAGTCCATTCTTTATGCTTCTTAGCAAATTGAAGGCTTTTTCCTGATTAGCTTCAGCTGTTTAGTCCCAAACCCTTGAATATATATGTATATATATTTTAGATTTGATAGTCACTCGTCACAGCGTGTTTTATAGTAGTAGTTTACTATAAAAGTTTAGTAGTTGCAGCAATTCCCTTGTTGTTTGCTTTATGCAGGCTAATAATTTAACCCATCTGACACAGAGTAACTTCTTTGTTAAGTTACTGGGGTGGCAAATCAGGGAAACTGAGAGAAAGATTTGAGTCACTGGGCGCAAATGTGAGTTACTGATATGAAGATCAGCGTTACTGAGGGTAAGATTAGAGTTACTGAGGAAAAAATGGTCATTGAGATAATGATAATAACTACCAAGGCAAAATGAAGGTTCAATCAGGGGTTGATTAGAGTTACTGATACAAACATCGGCATTACTGGGGAGAACATTAAAGTTACTGAAGGGAAGATGTGAGTTATTGAGGTGTAATTTTGAGTTATTGAGAGAAAATATTGGAATTACCAAGGGGAAGATGTGAGTTACTGAGAGGAAGGTCAGGGATAACGAGGGGAAGATTTGAGCTACTGAGGGCAAGATTAAAGAAACTGAAAAGGGAGATCAGAAGTACTAGGGGAAGATTAGAGATACTATGGGGAACATCTGCTTTACTGAGGGGAATATTAGAGTTAATCAGAGAAGATTCGAGTTATTGAGGAAAAGTTACTCATGAGAAGATTATAGGTACTGAGTAATGGATTGGGGTTACTGAGGTGAAGATTTAAGGTACGGAGTAGAAAATCAGAATTATTGAGTAAAAGATTTGTTTTACTAAGGGAAAAGTTGACGTTGCTGAGAAGAAGTTTGGGGATACAGAGTGAAAAATCAGGGTCATTGAGGGGAAGACGAGTTACTGGGGTAAGATTTGAGGGAGCGAGGGGACAATCCAAGTTACTGAGGGAAGGACTAGTTACAGTGAAAGACAAGATTCACATTTGCATTAAATACACCATAACTTTGAAAGATACAAATTTGATTTACAGTAGTTTAGTGGGATGATTATCTGAACTTTAGAATGCATTTTGCATGAAACGAGGGTTGTACAATTTGCCTCCGATTACTTACACTGTACTTGTGTTCTGGGTGACAAACATTATGATTGGTGTTCACCAATACCAGGATCAAAGTTACTGATGGAAAGGAAAAAAAGATTACCGATGGCAAGTTTAGAGTTACTAAGGGTTAAATCAGGGGTTCTGAAATGAAGATTTGAACTACTGAGGAGAAATTTTAAAGAAGTGCATTTAACAAGCAGGAATATGTTTCATAGTAGTAAATTACTATTTGGAAAGAATGAACAATTATTAATAGTTGTTATACCTGAAAACTTACATGGGTTGGGAGTTACACTACATATAGTGATGTCATAATTTTTATATTAGATATAAAACATATTTGTGGAATGAAATCCTGTGCTTTGAGTTTCTGTGCTCATAAAGTTGCAGTCACGCCGTACTGCATCACCAACTGCTAGACAACCAGAGACCCACTACTATGTAACAAATGATAATCTTCATCAGCATATGCTTCTTTTATGAATAATTTCAGGGCAAGCATTTACCTATGTAAGCCATTCAGCGTTGAAAATTTTTACTTCAGATAAGTCTTGGCTGATTGATTGTGTAGCATTGTGTAAATTTCATTAATGACGCTTTTTTTTGTTTTGTGGGTATTGGATTTAAGCTGTCCAATGCTTGTGTCCCTTTGTTTTAGATCACAGATGAGATTTAGATTGTTTCTCAGCAACTTCGTGCACTAAACAAAGAAAACAATAGACTCTAACACACACCGCTCAGTTTTCAAATGCTGCCCTTTTGAGTGTTGCTTCTCATTGTTTAAAAGAGACAGACATTATGACACATGTGGTATCTTCTGTCTCCTTCACCTATCATACAGTGCAGTGTTTAGTGATTACACACTAACTTATGCAAGAAACATCTTTATGGCAAAAACACAGTATTTACACTAACATGTTGATTTTTATATTTTTTATGAAAAAGTTAAAAATAAAAATACACACAGGCCACACATATAGATTTTTGCTGAAATAGTGCTCTAAACCTGCATCAACAACAAGGGAAATTTTGTAAAAATAAATTGCATCATTAAGAAGGTATCAAGGTAGGTTGTGTGTGTGTGTGTGTGTGTGTGTGTGTGTGTGTGTGTGTGTGTGTGTGTGTGTGTGTGTGTGTGTGTGTGTGTGTGTGTGTGTGTGTGTGTTCTTTGGGCTCCAACATTATTCTGTCACCACAGCAGCAGGCCACCTAGTTGTGTCATCTTACTGACTCAGGTTTCTTACAACAAAATGAAACATAACCCACACACACACACACACACACACACACACACACACACACACACACACACACACATTCAGTTTCTTACTAAGACACAACATAAAGTCAACATAACGAGTATCACGTGTTCACAGTTGCTGAACTTTCCTGTAGTGTTTTATTATTTTGTGATGTACACTGGCCTGTGTTCATGTTTTATACCAACATAACTTACTCACTCACTCATTGTCTATACCGCTTTATCCTGTATTCAGGGTCGCGGGGGGCCTGGAGCCTATCCCAGGAGACTTAGGGCACAAGGCGGATACACCCTGGACACTCATTCACACACTATGGGCAATTTGGGAACATCAATTATCCTAACCTACATGTCTTTGGAATGTGGGAGGAAACTGGAGTACCCGAAGGAAACCCACCAAGCACAGGGAGAACATGCAAACTCCATGCACACAGAGACGGGAATCGAGCATGGCCGGAATCAAACCCGGGCCCTGGCGGTGCAAGGTGACCACCACTACACCACCATGCCACCTACCAACATAACATTTATTGAAAAAAAAAATCTGATATTGCAATTTTATATTAATAATGATTATGCAAATATTAAAACCTGGTGTTTTGCTTGTTCAGTATAATACTGAGTGATGGGGTGATGGAGTGGAGTCTCGCTGAAGTTGATAGTTGATTTTTTTTTTCTGTAACAGCATATTAGACACTTACAACTATATAATGAAATTTTATTTAATTACATTTTATTTACATAGATCTTTAAACAGAAACCTAAAGAGGAACAAGACTCATATTGTGTGCAAGTAGGCTGGAAGTTCAGTATAACAGGAGAGGTGTTTAAAATAATCATCTACATTAATATGGAGTCCACTTTCATTATAAACCACAAAGAAGCATAGACTCCTTTGTCTTGAAGATGGGAAAACCTACTGTTACAGCATTACCTCCGATTGTTACACAGAGCTGACACTGCAGACTCGTTACACACACCTTACACAAGCATCTGCTTACCCTAGAGAAAACTTCATGCATCAGTCATTACACAT
The DNA here is from genome assembly GCA_011419295.1 of Clarias macrocephalus. Taxonomy (NCBI): domain Eukaryota; kingdom Metazoa; phylum Chordata; class Actinopteri; order Siluriformes; family Clariidae; genus Clarias; species Clarias macrocephalus. Next base: position 37,169 of record JAAGKR010006617.1, read on the forward strand.
AAAAAAAAATAAATTATGACCAGTGATGCATGCGCTGTACACGTCCCTGTGAATGACCTGTTGCTATTGAAATGATAACTCATTAGAGCGAGTGCATTAATACGACCCTGTGCTATTGTCAGAGGTGCTGTTATAGAGAATTAATCAACTTATTTTGATCAATCAGCATGAAGGATTGAAGGATTTCCACTAACATACTTAGACATTATATGCAATTATAAATGGATGAAAAAGTATAACGTGTATTTCTTTAACAAGTAAAGATTGTGAAGAGTGATGTAAGTGAACTAAAACACTGAGGGTGTACTGTTGGAGGAAAATAATCCTCCTGTCAGCCCTAGCTTTAACCCAATATTATTATTATTATGTTTATTTTTATTATTAATTAATTAATTAATTGCAGAGATGAGTGGTGGAATTAATCAGACAGTTATATGGGGATAAGAGATCTGTACGTCAATAACTCAGGTAGTAATGAGAAATATGTAGAATAACATTCCTTTCCACAGACAGAAAGTCAGTGTTTCTGGTTATCGTTATTTAGTCATGCATTCAGTTTCTGGGCAGGATCTCTATGGAACAGGCATGGCCGGAATCTGATCCACATCCAAAGCAGGAATGTTGCTGAGCCGGTTATGTTTTTTTTTATTTTATTATTATTACTGCATAAACAGCAGGAAAAGATATTTTCCAGGTCATAACTCGCAGCTCATTCTTCCTCTCATCCCCACTTTAACATTCTCCGTCTCCTACCATGGGCTAGTCAGTTATGCCTTATAATCTACACTAAACGTAAAAAAGGAAAAAAAATCTAAAGCTGTTTATTATATGTACTTGTATTGAGTTAAGCTTTTATTTTGTCACATATGTGGTACATTATTGCACGGTGAACTACCTTTCTTCACATATCCCAGCTTGGGGACTGGGGTCAGATACATGATGATACATGGCCTCTTGGAGCAGACAAGGTTAAGAGCCTTGCTCAGGAGCCCACAATGGAAGCCTGTTAAGGCTGGGACTTGAACCACCAACCTTCTGATCCATATCTCAGCGCCTTAACTCACTGAGCTAACGTGGTAACACACAACAATGTTTATTTCACATTTTCATATTGAATTACATCTCTGAAACCTTCCCCTTTTCATACTCGCGTCTGCCATTATACACAGGAAGAACAAAATCACATATTCTCAATCCAACATAACTAAATTACACAGCTTGTGTACAGTTCAAATGAATCTGTGTCAAATATTTACAATTACAGTCTATATACAACTCAGGAGGGTTTCCAGGTGTATGTCAATGATACACAGGGGGAAACATTGTACATAAAATATATTAAACAAATTATTTTATATTTTGATGAAATCTGTTAAAATCTGGCAACCTTATTTGAAAACTCAAAATTCCAAACATCAGAATGTACTGATCTGTTGTTCTCATGTCCAGTACATTTCACTTTAAGTATTAAACACCTGGGTTAAACATTTTCCTCTGCTGTGCAGGCGTGTGTGTGAGCACCAACAGACGTGCATTGCCAGGTTGAGCAATTGTGCTATTTTGACTGTAAAAATGATTATTAAATGCGTCTATAAGTTATTTAGTCAGTTAGGTCGCTCTTTTTTTTTTGTTTGTTTATTTTGGACTGAATTATTAAAAATTGTAGCTTATATAAAAGGCTTCATAATTAGAATAAAGCATTAAAAATTAAATCCAGTCTGGAACCCAGTCAGTTTAAATCCTAAAGGTGTTTTAGGTTTTGATCAGAATTTTAACACATTTGCATCACTACATGATGTTTTGTTATCTTGATGTGTATGTGCATGAGTACACTAAATACGTTAATTTTTTTTGTTTAATTTAAATAAACTGGTTTATGAAACTGATTTCCCAATCAGTGATCTCTAACAAATTCATCTTGTTAAATGTTTAACCTGCATGTTTAAAAGTTTAAGACACAGTGAGGTGTGTTACCTGGGAGACAAACTTCAAAGGAAAGCATGGAGTGTGTAACCTGAAGAAAAAAAAAAAAGAAAATCGGACAAATATCCAACAAGCTGTTTAAACTTGGACACATACTTTTTAGTTTATTTTGGAAGCACTTTTTTTTACAATAATGAACAATAAAAGGATTTTTTATTGTGTGCTTGTGTTTGTAAAGGCACTGGAATTATTTTTGTGTAGCACTGCAGCATCGGGATGCAGTAGGTGTAACGCTGTTCCTGTGTTTCTGTATGTAACCCCTGAAGTGAAACGGGGATGGAACGACGTTATCACTGGGATAATAAGACAAAGATGTCTGATCCACGCTTTTAAAGAGGAAGAGATTAAACATGACAACACACTATATTTAAATGGGCATTTCAAAGCGGAATCACATGAAGTCATGAAGCTTTCACTGCTTGATCACATCATCATAGTACAGAACCTCATGTTGGGGGGCGGCGGGGGGGGGGGTTAGTGAATCTTTTCCATTATTCAAAAATTTTTGCTGTTCAGTAGAGCTATGTGATTCATTATTTTTTTAATTGGTCTCTTGTTGGTCAAGTCAATTAACTAATATTCAATTAAAGTTCCATCCATCTTCCTACTTTATCAGCTATGACTGTGTAGATCAGATGATAAGATTGGCGCGTGTTACGTGCACGCACAGATTTTGGAGGAGACAGACGGCACTGATGACGTCACGTCTACTTCCATTTGCAGGTACGTTTGACATCCATGTCTGATTTGATCTGTGCTAGAATATGCCATATCATTCTCAAGACCACCGCTAGCAGACTCATGCAAGGTTCCTGAGTTCTCACCGATCAAAATGAAATAAACTTTGAAATCAGGTGTTCATAGAAATGAACCCAGGCCCTAATGTGAAAACACCCTTAGTGAACAGGTGAAAGCTTTTCCGCAGTAACTACCCTGTACAAAGTCACAGCAGGCCTGGAGCCTGTTGCACAAACCTCAGGGCACAAAGCAGGGAGAGTCTACCATCCAGTAAAGGAAATCATGTCTTTGGACTGTGGGAGGAAACTAGAGTACTCGGAGGAAATCCATCGAGCACAGGGAGAACATGCAAACTCCACGCACACAGACCCGAGACACGACTCAAACAATCCACCCTGGAGATGCAAGGCCAGAGTGCTAACCACGAAACCACCGTGCCTCCACATTGATAATGTAAAAGTCTATCCTAATGACACTAGAAATACAAGACATCCGAAATCTATATTACAAACTAAATACGAAAAATATCTAGAAACTTTAATATATATTTGGTGAAAAGACTTCACTTCCCCGGAGTCTTGAGAAAACAAGGCCACACCCACATCACTCCTGCTCTGGCTGAGCCCTCGCTGGGTGTTAAAGCTTTATAACCAACAAAACACACAAACATTCCTTTTATTCACAATCATACATATTTGGGTGTGTAAACAGCATAGTTGTCTGAAGATTAGAGCACACACACACACTTCGAGGTCAGTCTGAGGTGTGTGTGTGGTGTGCGGAACAATGCAAGGCGTATGCTGGGCATTAAAGGAAAGAATGTCATCGAAATAAAAATGCAGGTGTGTATACCTGCTAGATAAAGGCGTGGCTTTAATGTGGGCGGGCTTAGTGTTAAAAATAGGCTGTTATATAAATGGTCATGTTCAAGTCCTTTTTAACAATGGTGAAGTGAGCATTCCTAGCATACACACACACACATGGCTGTGGTATAATGTCACCCTCCTTAGGACAACAGCAGCAGTCCATTAAGCACACTGATTGGTAAAGAGATAAAAGGGTGTGTCTGGATCAAAGCTTTTTTTTTTTTACACAGAACAAGAAATGCTTGCATGTGTCCATTGTTTATGAACAAATAATGTTCATGTTTATGCAAGAAATAAATAATGATCTATTTCTATTTAGTTCTATTTATTTATTTATCTTTACATATATTTTTATCTGAAGAAGGAAATTGAGTGATTAAGTGTAATGTGAGATGTATCTGCTGCTGTCATGTAAAGCTGTGTGCTGACTAGTCGCTGTGTAGAGGTGCTGTGTGCCAATTGGTCGGTGTGTAGTGGAGCTGTGTGACGATTAGAAAGTGTGTACTGTGTGCCGACTGGTCAGTGTCTAGTGGAGCTGTGTGACGATTAGAAATTCTGTAGTGGAGCTGTGTGCCGACTGGTCAGTGTGTAGAGGCGCTGTGTGCCGACTGGTCAGTGTGTAGAGGCGCTGTGTGCCGACTGGTCAGTGTGTAGTGGAGCTGTGTGCCGACTGGTCAGTGTGTAGTGGAGCTGTGTGCCGACTGGTCAGTGTGTAGAGGCGCTGTGGGCTGACTGGTCAGTGTGTAGAGGCGCTGTGGGCTGACTGGTCAGTGTGTAGAGAAGCTGTGGGCTGACTGGTCAGTGTGTAGAGGCGCTGTGGGCTGACTGGTCAGTGTGTAGAGAAGCTGTGGGCTGACTGGTCAGTGTGTAGAGAAGCTGTGTACCGATTGGTCAGTGTGTAGAGGCGCTGTGTGCCGACTGGTCAGTGTGTAGTGGAGCTGTGTGCTGACTGGTCAGTGTGTAGTGCAGCTGTGTGACGATTAGAAATTCTGTAGTGGAGCTGCGTGCCGACTGGTCAGTGTGTAGAGGCGCTGTGGGCTGACTGGTCAGTGTGTAGA
>JAAGKR010006618.1:0-41810 GCA_011419295.1 Clarias macrocephalus
TATACAGTACAGACCAAAAGTTTGGACACCCCTTCTCATTCAGCGAGTTTTCTTTCTTGTGTTCTTTCTTGTGTTCTTCAGCCCAAACGCGTCTCTTCTGCTTGTTGCCTGTCCTTAGCAGTGGTTTCCTAGCAGATCTTCTACCATGAAGGCCTGATTCACACAGTCTCCTCTTAACAGTTGTTCTAGAGACGTGTCTGCTGCTAGAACTCTGTGTGCCATTGACCTGCTCTCTGATCTGAGCTGCTGTTAACCTGCGATTTCTGAGGCTGGTGACTCGGATGAACTTATCCTCCGCAGCAGAGGCGACTCTCGGTCTTCCTTTCCTGGGCCGGTCCGCATGTGAGCCAGTTTCTTTGTAGCGCTTGATGCTTTTTGTCACTGCACTTGGGGACACTTTCAAAGTTTTCCCAATTTTTCCGACTGACTGACCTTCATTTCTTAAAGTAATGATGCCACTCGTTTTTTTTTTTTCACTTAGCTGCTTTTTTCTTGCCATAATACAAATTCAAACTCTTTGGATGAGAAGGTGTGTCCAAACTTTTGCTCTGTACTGTATATATATATATATACACACAGTATATATTATATTTATATAAAATATTATATTTGCTTTTTTTGTTCGTTTTTTGGAAAGGCAGGAAATGTTATTACTGTTCGCTCTTACACTGCAGACGGAAAGTTTTTAAACCCTTTCGGGTTTTCCACTTTTCCATTTATGTTTATCCATCTTTAAAAGAAAAAAAAAAAAAAAGGCTGGCAAATGATTGTGGTATGCATATGTATGACCAGATTTGACCTTGAGCGATACGTTTGATATAAATGAATGACTGAATGAATGCATAAATAAATAAAAAGACAAACAAACAAATAAATAAACAATGATGACACCGGCTTATATTCCAATTTGACATAATGACTTGAAAGTATGGAACCAATTTACAGGCCGTCAAGTGGCAATTCATATAATTAATTAAGCACATGAAAAACCACAGCGATCTCCTCAGAATCAGACCCCATGAAGCTCGTGTATAGTGGAACAGTTAAACAATCCTCAGTATAAACATCGCATGCGCTAAACAACTGGAGAGTGCCTAGAAGAAGCGTTGTGTAACTCCACTGGATCACAGTCTAGCTCTGTATGGAAAACCAGTGTTCTGATGAGAAGTGCAGAAGAAACCAAGAGCGAAATCCCAGGAAACGGCTAATGGCACCTAATGCTCGCCATGATTACGCGGCCATTAATACGGCGAACGGTATCAATCAAACCTTCAGCTTGTCCCGTGATAAATCTTCTGCCTAAAGCTTTCAACAGCTCTCAACCTGAAATCATGAGCAGGAGACATCTCGCGTGACCTGGCTGTATCTCAGCTCCATGCTTTAAACGCTGACACCAAGCGTGCACCCAAAGGTCAACATCTTTAACACGCTTAGCCGCAGTAGCTCAAATGCACGTCATGAGGGATGGTAGAGCTCTTTCTCAGCCATATGATTAATGTACGAGGCAAAACTAATACAGACCTCAAGTCTCCCATCCGCAAAGTCAAATACGGGGAATTAAGACGATCTTAAGCAGCACCACCAAACACACTACACTTGCTTTGTGTCTTGCCTTGAAAAAAATAAATAAAATAAAATTCTCTATATATAACTACGTGGGAATGAAGTTTTACAGATGGTTTTGCACCATCACTATAAGTAACAAAACCATTTGAGAAATGTATTTTAAGAAACATAATCGATGCTCAGGAGGCGTGATGATTAATGTCCCATAAGTAAAACATCCCAGAGTGTTTTCATTCTCTTTATTCGTTTAAAGTTGCGTTTGATGTGCAACATCTGCAGAACAAGTTCCTGGTATTACTTGCATTCTAAAATCTACAGGCAGCCGTTCTCATATTATCCGGTGAATGTTCAGCCGCCTAAAGACTAAAGACTTCCTGGGGTCACCGAAAAAATGATCGTTACAGCTTCCCGAGCGCCCTGACACTGGATACTGTGTATATAAATAATGAATAAAACCTTCTTGTATTGTGTCAGCCATGCAGGTCTCTTTGCACGTTGTTGCTGCAGAAATGTTTTGTCTTGCAGAACCCCAAGAAAGACGCCGTTATAGAAAACTAATCGACATCCTTCTGACCGATCAGAATCTCAACACAAATATGATATAATACTGACTTTTAGATCATTTAGCTGTAAGGAGTTAAAGTCACCTGCTGTTAATACTCAGATCAGGGGCGTTCAAGTCAACCCGGGACTTTCAGCGAGTGGAACGCCTGATCACTGTAAGACCAAGTCGCTGACTTGCGGTAGAGACGCACCTGTCCGTGTAAACTATACACACAATTGTTCTCCAACACCGCTTGCAGATTACAGGAACTCGGACGGGAGTTATTGCCACATGCTCGGTACAGTCCCGACTGTACAGGATCCCAGATGTTTGATGTCCACATGTTTGGATTGTTAGAGGGGTTCCTGGAGGGCCAGTGTTTCAGACGTGAATCAGGTCACACTCCGGCATACTGAGTGAACTCTCTGCCTTGATGGTGTCCAAGCTCTAGTGAGACACTGGGACGAGTGCATCAGTGTATCAGGGGATTATACAGAGAGATGAAGGGAGTGTTTACTCTCAGGACTGTGTTCTGTACAAATCAAAAGTCCCGGTTTGACTTGAACGCAATTCAAGCTACATAGCAGCTACAATGTAAACATTTGTTTCTTCTTGAAGTGTGTTACACCACATCGACTTGTCAAATTGTTATCATTGTTTTTTTTTGTTTTTTTTTTGATTTATTAGACAAATCACAAATTTATAGTTACATGTGATCTTTTTGATACTTGCTGCCACTTACAGAATGTTACAGCGACTATAGAAGCCACTTTTTCTTTTCTTTTCTTTCTTTTTTTTTTTATACTAAAATGGAAGAAAACTTACTGGTCACCAAACTGCACTGATACTGGAAACTCCTTTCATTAATATTATACAAATATTATATTATATTATATCTTTATATCACATATCAATGATTTCTTAAATAAAACAGAGCTTCCATCGTACAAGTCGGGTTAAATGTGACGTTACCATCAAAATGGTTATGCTGCAGAAATGTATTTACCTTCTGGCCAATCAGACGTGAGAATATAACAGCGCTGTGGCGTAAACAAGTGCCTATAGGAATGTTTCTTATGCCAGAGCTGCTATTAGATTGGGAGTATGAATCAGCTTCTTGTAAACAGAGATAATTATTTGCAGTTAAGCGACCGTTCGATCCCAGAACGCAGCATGGTGAAACACTCCGCACTGCCTGTAATGTGGTATGCTTCGACTTATTAAGAAAACATTTAGTCTCCCAAGGATGCCAAACAGAAACACGTCAAACTGGCCTAAATGTCGGACATCTAACTGTGTTTATCCGTTCGTCCTGTTTTTGCCTTCGGCATGGAAATCCAACTGCCATGCGAATTCCTTTACCACATTTACAGATTGTGCTTTTTTTCCCCCCTAAACCCCTGCTTCTATCACACAATTTCAATTACTCGGTGTGCAATGGGAGCAGGAAAAAAAAAAAAAAAAGTCCACGTGAGCTTAATTGTCAAGATTTTCTTCTCTTTTTTTTTTTTTTGCTGGAAACTCCTGATTAAAACCAGCAGAACACTGAAGATGATCTTACGATAGGCAACCAAAACAAAATTCCACACGAGTCATGCTTGGGAAACAGGCTCATCTTTCTTCCAAAAAACAGAGCATTCCTGACATATTTCTCAACAAGCACCATGACATCACACCGTAAATGTTCTCTCGGGGGAGGGGGGAGGCGGAGGTGTGCGGGGGGGGGGGGGGGGGGTTAGGGCCATAGTTGTGCCTCGAATGTCAGGTCGGAATTTCTCGGGACTTGAGCGACGTAAACGGAGATGACAATTGGATGAGTAATCAGAGAGCCGTGTTTAATGGGAAACTCATCCTGAAAGAGGGAGAGAGATAGAGAGGGGGGGGGGGAGACAAAGCACCCGGAGGATCTGCCTCGATGTTTAAAGAGTCTAGGGAAGCAGACATTAGTTATAGATTTGATAGCTGGCGGTGTGGCATGACCCGAGTCCTGTACTTCCCGTACGAGCCGTAAATCTTACGAAGCTGTTTTACAAGCCACAAATCTCTCCCTCCTCAGGAGCAACCTTATTCACGGTCTAGACAGCTGGGCCTGCTATACTTATTAGCTTTACACTACACAGTCAGGGCTCTGTTCACAGTAACGCAAGGTCTTCATCACTGTATAACACGCACTGTATCTCATCAAGGGTGCACCAATGGGCCCATGTGTCAGAACACCAACCTGCGTTTCTCTTCAAGAATGCACCGTAAAGATCACGCTGTTCAGAGAGAATAACCTACAGACCCGAGACACGACCGAAGACGAGGACCATGAACAGACTGAGACGCTAGTTTCCTGAATGTAGCGCCTTCAGAGCACAAAGAATGTTTGAAGCTCTTTAGTTTTAGCGTCCGCGGTCAGGCGGGACGACGCTGCAGCACGGTCTGGACTTTGTGTTTACGAAAAGGAAACGGCAGTTTGGGTAAAAGAATCGTTAAACAACGTCGATCACGTACACCTGTTATGGAATACAGATGTTGCTCTTTCCGTCTCTACTGTAGCAGTGCGATACATCTCATACAGGCATGATGAAGTCATGCATGGGAGAAAATCTGTCCTTCGGTCAACTTTTTTGCAGAGACAGTACGGATCGCTGCTTCAGAAAGGTCACCCTTATTATGTACTCTTACTGTTAATCCGGGAAACGCGGAGACCTGCAATTATCCAGCAAAACCCGTTCTGCCCTCAGGGCTTCCAGGAAACGTCTCCAGACCTTTAAACTGCTCACATTTACAGTCCGTTGCTCATCACTTGTTAACCTGCCGAGGTTGCGTTTAACTGCTTAGATCGTTAAGGAACTTGTAACAATACTGTATACGCATCAGTTCTCATGTTTAGATTAAGTTTTGGAAACAAGTTGGTCTGAAGGTCAATCGAATGTGGTTTAAAGGATCAGGGCTGGCTCAGTGGTCTAGCATTGGTCTACGGATCGGGAGGTCCTGTGTTCAAACCCCAGCACCATCAAGTTGCCACTGTTGGGCCCCTGAGCAAGGCCCTTAACACTCAATTGCTCAGGTGTAAAATAAGGGCGACTGCCAAATGTTAAACAATTTTTTTACAAGTAACATACACTGATCAGCCATAACATTAAAACCACCTATGTTTTGGGCTCCCCTGTTGCCACCGGTGCACCTCTTGCCCCTTGGGGCGTGGCTAGACAGGGCCTCTGGGGGGGTGGGATCCTGTAGAGTCTGGCACCAGGACATTGGCAGCGGACTTGTTTGACTGGGATATCCCACAGGCGCCCGAATTAGGCCCTGGAGAATTTGGAGGCCACTTTGTTGATCTTGGCCTTTGGGCCAGCTAGGCCTCTCTGAGCCTCTTCTCAAACCTGTCTGTTATTCCATATAAAGAACCAAGAAAGAACAATTAGTGTTTTTCAGTGTTTGAGGGTCTACTTTTTTTTAAGCTCTTCAATGGTGAACATGCTGATTGATTCAATCTAAGACTGTAGTTATATGATATAAATTAATAAAAACCATAGTTATTATAAATGCCATACATTAATATCCAACACCGTTAAAACTCTTCTGTAACCTGATGAAATATGAATTGCTATAGCGGTCGAACAGATCGTGTCTCCTCACTGTCATGACTTTATATGACCATAAACAAGCTTCTATGGCAGGAACACAGGAAGCAGCAGACATGTGGTATACAGTATATAAATATATATATATATATATATATATCTCTCTCTGACTGTGGTTAAGGGTGGAGGATGAAGGCCCACTCAGTGTATAAGTAAAGCTCAAACATGGAACATTGCCTGGTTATCCACAACCCCGACATAGCTAGGTGGCTGTTTGTGTGTTCCGACTGCTCATAAACCCAAACGGACGGCTGCTGGCTTTTATGCGATAAACACAAAATATGCAAAACGCAACAGAAATTGTACGATACGTATTTTTAGCGAAACCTCCTATGAAACCATTTTTCATTACCTTGCACACCATGTGTGTTCTCAAAACTCAGAACAGTTACATTTCTTGAGCATCTCTCAAAACGAGAATGAAATCTTTTGGAAGCAATCAAATGCGATGCACATTCCTCCGCCAGCTGCTCCGTTTGTGATGCGGGCCTTTGATTAGATTGACGCAAATTGCTTCTGGATAACATCAGGTCCATCCGTTGTGTTTTAAGAAGGATGAAACAACACAGGAGTGCTGCGACTGAGAGCTGAAACCCCTGCTGTCCTGCAAGACGAGCCGTACAAACAAAAAACCCCTTTATGAAGAGTATAGATCATCTAGCATGAAGATGATGTAACCCTTAAATTGAAGCAGTGTTCTTCATCCTACTGTGGTGGAAAACAAAAAACCCTAGATATGACATTTTTAGAACGAGGTGGAAATCTTTGCTTTTGATACCGTACCCATCTTGGTATCGATTATGGCGAAGCATCTCGTACATTAAACGCACAGCAGCATTTTAAAAAAAATGAAATGGAGCTGATTTTCTGAAATGATGGTGTAGAACAAGCAGCTGGAAGAAAGCGCGGAGGAGTATGGCAGCAATTATGCCAAGTCACAAATAGAGAGATAAACGGTGGGACCAAGGACTCCTTATTATCACAGCATCCATAAACAGTGTCTGTGAGGAGTCTCGCAGTGGCTAATGAGCCTGGGTTTCCCCATCACTGAGCTCCTGATCCAAAATTGGTCTTTCAAGGATGGAAATATGATTCATATTGTGCGCAATGGTGCAGTTAAATCCCTTTTGTAAACACGGTTTAATGTAAAACATTTTGACAAAAAACAATGCAGACGGAGATGCTTTAAAATCAAATCCTGGGGCTTTCAAGGACTTTTCAAGCACTAATATTATGTTTTGAGGCGGTACACAAAAGATGTCATTCGCCAAACAACAACTGCAGCTACATTTGACACCAAGAATTAGTTCATCGTTCTGTTATTTGTTACAAATTAGAGCAGCGGCTTTCAAATTCGAGAGTTTTTCATGTAGTTTTATATGTAAAACCAATAGATTTGTATATTCTGGATTTAATTTTACTTCATCCTACTAATACGAGGGTGAGTCAGAAATCATCCGCACTCTGGCTGTAGAATTTATTACTTCTTCATCAGAAGTTTCATCCTCGTAGGGCTGCTTTCAGGGGACTGAACACCCTCAGACCACAAGAAACTAATTGCTGCATGCTGTTCTTCTTTCATGCAAATCCGCTTTTGCTCGCACCACAGTTTCAGATGAACTGATTGAACACGTTCACACCTAAACAGCAGTGACCGGGGAGACGGGAGCCTTGAACGAAAAGCGCTGATGAAGACAGTGCGACTGAGAGAGGGTTTGATATAACCGGAGTGCAGATAATTTCTGACTCAACCTCACATATCTAGTCATCTTTATCCTAGTCAAGGTGATGGTAGAAACCCAGAAATCTCAGAAACCCTGGACTTGAGGACCTAAATCATGGGCAGGTCAGTGTTGCAAATCTACATAACAGCATGTTTTCAGGAAGCGGAACCACTGGAGAACCCTGAGGAAACGCTAAGGGGCGCGGGGAGAACATCCGCACGGCGTGCTCTGGATTAAAACAAGGACCCAGGAGGAGGTGTGAAAGGAAATGTGATCATTACCCTCTTTGGGGGGAGGTGGGTTCCCCTCATTTCCTCCCATATTTTCAGGCCTTGTAATCCCCACCCATCTTACATCGCTCTCCTAACAAGCAGCGACTACCAACCAGGGAGGATGAAGGACATCATGTCGAGCCAACTGACAGCATCTCGTTAAAACTCATGCAATGCCAAGGGATGGCATAACGCACCAATTACTGCCCACTTCTGCCTGTGTAGGGCTCACAGATGCCCATGGCTGCCTAGTGCTGCTATGATGTACTGGATATGGGAAAGCAGTTATACCCCCCCCCCCCCTCCCTCCCCACAAAAGCACTTCTCTGGCTGCCAACCACGGATGGCAATGTGGCATCGTTGGGATTCCAGCTCGTGATCTCTGGAAGTGACTCGGGAGTGAAGATACTCTAATGATAGATGGGTGAATAAAGAAAATTACTATGTTCTACCCACATCATCCATAGTTTCTTAGCAAACATTGGAAATGTCTCCAAGTATTTTGATATGGGTTTTTTTTTATTTTTTATCTCCCATCCTCAGTAGCTTTTTCTTATCAGGAATGACAAATTATATGACCTTTGACCAATTCTTGTTGCATGTACAGTCATGTGTAAAAGTTAGTGCACCCTCTTTTAATTCTATGTTTTGTGTGTGTGTGTGTGTGTGTGTGTGTGTGTGTGTGTGTGTGTGTGTGTGTTTATGTATATACATTATAAAAATCATCTGATCGTAGCAGGTCTCCGTATTGGGCAAATACAACCTCTGACTTTTTTTTTTTTTTTACCAATATATAACTTTATGATATATAACTTTTTCATTGTGACATTATTTATTTGTTTATTAAAAATAAAGCCAAAATGAAAAAAAAAATAATGAAATAAATGTGGCCAATACTAAGTACCCCCCATTGTTAAAAAAGCTTACAGGTCCATCTTGTAGCGGCAATAACTTGAAGTAATGGTTTCCTGTATGCCTTTATCAGTCTCTCACATCGTTTTGGTCCGTTCTTCTTTGCTTTAGTTCATTGAGGTTAGTTGGCCGTTCGCTTATGCACAGCTCTCTTAAGATCCCGCCACAGCATTTCAGTTGGTTTGTGGCTTGACTTGGTTGGTTTGGGCCATTCAGAACCTTGACTCTTTTATTTTTCAGTCATTCCGAGTTTTTACTTGAAAAGAGAAAACGTGAAAAGAGAGTTGGGGAAATAAACCAAGGTCAGCACATACAGCACGTAAAGCTTTATGTTGGCGGAGATCCTATATTTTGTGTTCCTATGTTTGTGTGTTAATGCTCCAGCTGAAATAGTGCATTTTTTCACACTTGAACCTCTCTCTGTTCGTGCTGTTTCGGTGTCTATGCAAACGATGTGAGCCACTGCTGAGCCACGCCCCAGCACAGAACAGCAGCGCTGAGCAACAAGCTTTGGGTTAAATCTTCTTATACGAGGTCACATACGTTGGAAACTCATAAGTAGAAAAACGGAAAAAGGACAGAAAAAGCAGGGCAATTTAATCCTGTATTTTTTCCCTCATGCTTTTTTGAATGATGTAATATTGTACAATAGGTCCCCTTTAAAACTGCCACATGGTACGGTATACGTATGGATGTCATATACAGTAGAGCGATATGCTCCTCAATGTCGCGGCAAAAACGTCTTTATTAAAACTACTGTGAAGTGTATCGGGGTGCGTGCCAAAGACACAACTAAAACAAGAAGAACACTGCGAATCGTCTGCTGCGATTAAAAAAAATGAAAAAGATCATGGTCATGAACAACGCATAAAAGTGATCATTTCTGCAACTCGATCTTACTCTAATCCAGGAGGTGAGGTCTACATGACCAGGATCTCCAACACAACACCGTGATTATATCGTAATCAAAAGCAGAATGCTTACCATCTGGTGAAGCATTTTCTGGCAGTAGGACACACCATGTAAATATCCATCACTTACAGAGAAGGGAAATGTCTCTGAAAATGTCATTTAAGGAGAGACTATTTGCCTCCAAGGACTTTTGCCAAAAAGCAGCCCTGTAGATTTCTGAATGTTCCAAGTCAACAGCATTCTGCAGACTGCAGCAATATTACGGATTCCTTCATGCTTTTTTTTTTTTTTTTTGTTCTTTTCTTCTTCTCTAAGGCTGACACGTCTTAAGTGTTAAACAAACCCCAGAGTTCCAGTTTAATGGACAACATTCGAACATTTCCATATTTCTTTCATGTCAAATAAGGCAACGCTCTAAAGTCTCGACCGTTCGCTCTTCCTGTCGGCACAAGCGTGTTTATAGTCGGCCACACTGGCCTCGCCGCGATTTATTGCTGCACGTGTTGGCGGAAACTAGAAAGAAATATGGCCGATTCGTTTCGGGGGGGCCGGGGGGGGGGGGGTTTGAGGGGGGAAACCTGGTCAGTACATTCGACAGTAAAGCAGCGTTGTCAAAAAGGTTTAGACTGCAAGCCCTTGTTAATTCATGATGTGTCAAAAGGTCGTGTGTACAGGAGCAGGGGGCTTTGTTTAAAGGAAAAAATAGGGGGAAAAAAAATAAAAGAAAGAAAAATCCTCGAAATAACTGGAGTGTTGTGCTGTGTAGTGAAGATCAGCTCGGTATCAGCGGCGATGCATTAATCAACAGCTGGAATGCGGTCAGAGGATTAATGTTCAAGACAAACTTTGGTTATTATGATATGACGGGTTATGATATCATCTGAATTCCAAACCTTACACTCTCACAGTACATATGAAATAGTGATAACACACACACACACACGTCTTTATAAACACAGCACACCGGCGTTGTCCATTAGCCACCATGCATCACATCTTGATGAGTGCCTGATTCTCTCCTAACTAGAACTGGATGGCGTCCAAACATGTGTTTGTTTGTTAATAATCTCCTCTTTCAGAGCCCTGCTTGCAATTACTGGTCCTATTACCGAACCCGGGCATCGCTCGCCAAAAATGTCCAGGAAAGACTGGGTGATCCAGGGCTTGTGGTGAAGCACACAGGAGCGCCGGCTCGGTTCTGGAGCTGCTGGCCTGCTCCGAATCCCCCACAGCCGTGATCACAGTAATTATCAGAACCATAGTTTATCATCATTTTAAAGGCTCTACTGAACCACGTTGAAAGAAGAAGAGCCAAACATATGGGAGCTGATGAAGATGATCCATGCTCTTGGCCTCGTTTCACTGCAGGAAGATCTGCTGTTCCCGTTTCGTACAGTACTCCACCCAGCTGATGGAAAAGTGCCGACAGGTTCTCAGAAGGTTCGCCTTTAAGAAGTGAGGAATAAAACATAAGGGGGCAGTGTGGTGATGATGATGATACCACTGCAAAGCTGATACTAAAGCATGTCCCGAGGTTTTGTATTTAATTTATACTGCAGTTCAGAGGTTTGTTTATATATATATATTTTTTTTATTATTCATCCTTCTTAGAACTGTCTTCATGGCTATAAACTGTCATTCCTTCACCATGCTCCTTTAACTCCCTCTTGAAGCTAACAAGACGAACCACAAAACCCTCCATCCCGAAGACGTCAGAAACCTAAACCTAATTGACTGACACTGAAGACTCCTTCGAGAAAACCTTGACAAATTAGAAAATTCTTTTGGAATCTGTTATTGTCATAAGACCACCATACGAGTTTTCCTGTACTGCATGCTGTAACTATAGAGTCGCACGGCACCACGCCACCTCTGATCCCGCAGCACCGCTCGGCCGGGCCCCCGCTATAAGACGTGCATCTGGACTGGGTCCTATTGTGTGACTGATCGTACATATAGTTAGTATGTGAGGATCTCCACAATGACGGAAACTTCGAAGCACTTTTGTAAGTTGCTCGGGATAAGAGCGTCTGCCAAATGTAAACGTAAATGTATAGAAACGATAACATGTTACAGGTGGCACTGCTGTAACAGCTGCTGTTACAGATAATTAACAACCATTAATCAACACCTTATGACCAGGGCTGTAGTGAAAAAAAAGAAAAAGGTGTAAACTATGACCAATGTGATCAAGGTAAGACAGACCACGGCATGCTAGACATAAATGTCAAAAAAAAAAAAAATATATTAAGATTATTTCCTGGACAGAAGAGGGAAAACCCCAAGTTTATTGTTAAACAACTGCATGAAAAAAAATTTTGATAAAATCGATGAAGTTCAAAATAATCATCATTATTCGTATTAATCACCATTAGAATTTAATCACCAAGAAGAAAGAGTATTATTCACTCTTTCTTAAAGTCTTTATCCATTCTTTATTCACTCACTCCAAAAAACAAACAAACAAACAAACAAACAAATAAATAAATAAGTAAATCAATCAATCAATCTTCCCAACAATGTTTGACTGACAGTCAAACAAACAAACCAACAAACAAATAAATCAGTAAATAAATAAATAAATAAATAAACAAATCTTCCCAACAACATTTGACTGACGGTCAAACAAACAAACAAACAAATCAGTAAATAAATAAATAAATCTTCCCAACAATGTTTGACTGACGGTCAAACGAACAAACCAACCAACCAACAAACAAACAGACAAACAAACAAATATAAATAAATAAATAAATCCTCCCAACAACGTTGACTGATGGTACAGTACTTAGTTAGTAACCTAGTAACCCAGTGTAAGTATCTATTCAATCACGGAAACTACAAAGCACTTTTGTAAGTTGCTCTGGATAAGAGAGTCTGCCAAATGCCAGCCAAATAAATATAAATGTAAATGTAAATGTATTCACCATTAGAAAATAATTACCATTAAGAATATAAAACATTGAAAGACAGTATATGGGAGTACGGATTTTTCAACATCAGTCACCATTCAGAGAACTGGACAATCCATTGTGCATTTTAATAAGAAAAATAAAGTTGAATATTATAAAACTCTTAACTAACATCACTACCTGTGGCTACTGTATTATAATATACAATAATATTCTCACTTTGTGCTCAAGGTCTTGCCATTTCTACACTTCAAATATTGTTGTATATCAAAGTACAATAAACTAAAGAAAAACTAAAAAAAAAAAAAAACTGATCAATGAGAGACGATGTGATTGGTCACAGTAAACAGCTGAGGTCCCATAAATGCGCTTGTCTGTGGCAAGTAATTTTTTTTTTTTATATTTGGAGGTGTTTTCACGGTCAGAATCCAGGAGCAGTATATGGTCTAAAAATAGTGTTAAGAATGTCTGCAGTTGGACAACGTTAGTGTTAATAAACTGGATGCACGATGGAAAAATTTACTTCTTTACACAACACCAGAGGAAATCACAAAACCTTTCCCCAAATCAGACCAATCGCAAAATGCTCCCCCTGACCTAATAAGGGTCGCCGGTCAGACTTTAGCTTTCAACAAATGACTCCGGCAGGTTCCTGGGGAAATTCCTCAAGACTATTCCGTGAAGACAATGAGAGGAACCCTTGCATTGCCGTGCAACCGGGGTCAGTGTGCATTTGGTCTTTGTGGCCTTGTCCATCATACATGCACCCCAAAAAAAAAAAACAGAAGACACAAAGACGGCCTGTACGCGTTCGCTGAAAACAAGCAAATGCAAAACTAACACCAGAAGAATTCCGCGGCATTCGCAGTCCCGAGGCGACACGCTGGGAACTTTGCTTGAAAATATTTCCGGACCATTTGCTTTCCTTTCTTTTAATCTATTGTGCTCTGAAGTGAAACCCGTGAAGCTGTGAACATTCCGCTGAGTTCTTGTTATGATCGGGAAACTATTCTGGTTATGAGTACGAATGGATGGTCAGAATCAGTGAAAGAAGATGTAGAGCATGACTGCGTCTTAGAGAGAGAGAGGAAAAAAAGACTGGATGGAACATGGACAATTACCCAAACAATACACAGAAGACCAGTCAGGTCAAGCAGGGAGCCTTTCTCTTCTAATAACTCACCCCAAATGTGTCATCACACCTTCTGATTAAACACAATGGAGTATGGCTTTGGGGTTTTTGTTGTTGTTGTTGTTGTTGTTGTTGGGTTAATTTAATGTACATGTAGTGATGTCATGCGAGAGAAAGTGTGTCGGAGTGGGGTTTTTTTTTTTAACCGCTCACCATTTTTCTTGCGATTTCCACGTTCGGAATCATCTAAAGCTTCATGCTTGGACCTTTTCTCAGTGTACGTGGCAGGAGACTGGAACGAGCTCTGCGAGGCGCCGAGTTTTGCTAATTGAGCGTTGGCTTCTTGGACCTTCGTCTTCTCTTTTTTCAGCATGCTCACAAGAACACCTGCAAAGCTTCGGTTAAGAATCATACCTTGGGGAAAAGAATGATATGATTTATATAAAAACGTATATACAGTATAGTGCTTGGCATCATGAGTCTATCCCGGAAACGCTTGGTACATCCTGGATGAGACGCCGGTCCGGTCATAGGCCAGATGTTTGCAGTCATATGCACAAAGATTCTGTACAGCGCCCTCATCTTTACGCAACTCACCTTATGTCGTCTCGAGCGCTTAGCCGGAATGAAAACCTGTCGTGTAAAAACACTGAGACCCGCCACCGCCTCGTTCGATCTTACACGGAATCTTTTAAGAGACGAAGAAACATCAGGGAAGGTTGTAAAATGAGCCGGCGAGCATTTTTTTCTTTCTTTCATTTTTAGACCATAGAAGGAGATATCTAATCACGCCTCTTATAGAAACCACTTGTTTTTACGGCTTCCGCATTCTTTTCTTATTTTATCATGTGGCGCACGACAGCATCTAGTTTAGGCTCCCTAAAAATGAAGCTGGTCAGCGAACACAAGCTCATAATTCCCCCGTGTCTGTGAGATGGTTTGCCTCTCAGGGTTAAGATAAATGAGTCAGTATTTTTAGGGCAGAAAACATTTTCATATGTCCTCTGTGGAAACCGAATCCTGGGACAGTGAGATCATCTGACTGTTTCTCTAATAAGCCGGGCATGCTGCAGCATGTTTATTGCCGTTCGTGTTTATACTGTATTAATCTCTGATTAAATTATCTTTATATTCTATTTTGTTTGAACCAGAATATTAAAAGAAATTCATAAAATATAAAAAGACATGCTACAATGTCGAGATGTATGGAAACGGTGTAATCACTAGTTGAGATGATGTACCGCACATCCACCCACATCCACCTCAAATCCACCCACATCCACCTCAAATCCACCCACATCCACCCACATCTACCTCAAATCCACCCACGTCCACCCACATCCACCCACGTCCACCCACATCCACCCACATCCACCCACATCTACCTCAAATCCACCCACATCCACCCCACATCCCCCCCCCCACATCCACCTCACATCCACCCACATCCACCCACGTCCACCCACATCCACCCACGTCCACCCACGTCCACCCACATCCAACCACATCCACCTCAAATCCACCAACATCCACCAACATCCACCAACATCCACCAACATCCACCCCACATCCACCAACATCCACCCCACATCCACCCCACATCCACCAACATTCACCAACATCCACCAACATCCACCCCACATCTACCCAACATCCACCCCACATCTACCCAACATCCACCCCACATCTACCCAACATCCACCCCACATCCACCAACATCCAACCCACATCAGCCAACATCCACCCCACATCCACCCCACATCCACCAACATCCACCAACATCCACCAACATCCACCCCACATCCACCAACATCCACCCACATCCACCCCACATCCACCCACATCCACCCACATCCACCAACATCCACCCCACAGCGACCAACATCCACCCCACAGCCACCCCACGTCAACCTGCTTCCCCTGCCACAGACTCCTTTATGGAGCACAGTGCTTTGCAAATGTCTTGAACCACACCTCATTTCTTCAGATTTCACGTCTGGAAACAGACCAGGACTTGAATGTAGTCTTGAGAAAAAAAAAAAAAAAACATCTAACTTCAGTCCTGAGCCAGTGAGAAACAGGTGCAGATGATGACAGATGATCAGGAGGTGATTAGTTCACTGCTGATGCTGAATGCCGAGTTTATAAATTGCATCTTCAGGCACTTTGCAGCCTGTCGCAGTAAAACGTTTGTTCCTATTTGTTAAATTAAATACGGCTCAGGACTTCTGCACAGCACTGGAGGTGGGAAAATGTCTTCATAACTTTAGTATATCCAAGAGCAAAGTCTGCATCAGGACCCATGCGACTCTCCAAGCCTGGCCAATATGGTCAAATTACTCCGTCTCTACACCAGTAACATGAAAAGTGATGCCACCGTGATCCCTGAGACAAAGCTCTCGTACGAGGGCTAATGGAAACGGCTCTAAAGGGTTTTGAAAGGTGCATTAGTATGCACAGATGACATCACGACACGTCCAAGAGGTTAAATTTGTCTTCTCTCTACTTTCACTTAGCTTGTTTAAGTTGTTCCAGAAAGTGTTCATGATAATATCATAAAATCACAAAGCAGCAGACTGATGGTTTTATCATTCGGCTCGATGCGGCTGAAACCGATGCAGATGTTTTCGAACCCTAGCTTGTCATTTTGACAAGGCCGTTCTATAGCAGGCAGAAGATGAACTTCAGATTACCTCTCTCCGTCCAAGATACACAAATCCGAAATGTCAGCACGATAACCTGCTGTTTACTTTGGAGATAAACCCGCGGCAACAGACGATCGAGTCGCCGTCTGAATTTTCCACCGTACGGAGGCGGACCCAACGACGCGGCCCGATGTGGCTGACATGCTAATTTCCCCAAAACCGCAGATATGTGAAATTTCATCCTAAAACAAGCAAAATTACAGCTAACTAGGTATGAGGACTTTCAACAGGAAGGAGATGTTGGATGTTGGATGGAATTTGATGTAGAGCTGATTATTCACACATAAATCGCACCCCGTTATATTTTATATCTCATGGTCTAAATTCATGAAACTGTTTCCGATATTCCATTCATTATTCTCTCATGAAATACAGACGCGTTGCTTTCTGAGGTCTTACAGAAGGCGCGTGGTTTGGCCACTTTACAACCGCAAAATAAAGTTTCGTTTTTTTTTATTTTTTTTTTTAATAATGATCCTCATCAAAATATTTACTATCGTCACCTAGACCATGTCAGAACCCAAGCCATTCATAAGGCTCAGAGTAAACCATCAATCTGCCATTCAATACGCCCTCAGAAATAAAAAAAAATAAAAAATTTTAAAAAAGGTTCAATCTGGCAACTTAAACCCTGCTTGAATTCATCCCTCTGGGGGAACTCGATGTAGCTCGAGCGATCCAAATAAGCCTGAAGAATGCTTTTTTCCCTAAGAGTGAACCCTGCATTTTTACACACTGAGATGTGATTACTGTGTGATGAATGGTGGAGACGATACAGAGGGGAGACAAATTAAAGGAAAAACAGTGGCTCTGTTATTCTTAACGCTCAGTGCGAATCTACATAAACTTCGTCTGACTGATGAGATGTTTCTTTCCTCGTGGGAGTGGCCTGTTATCCAATGATCCCGCCCACATCCGCGCGGACTGAGATACGCCTGATTGGTTGTAAGTTGTATGCTGCGGCCTTCACACTCGCGAGATCTTAATCTTATTAAATGCATACAGTATAACGTTCTAATATAATGCATACAGTAAGTAATCTTCTCATTAACGTCTATAACCTGCTTTATCCTGTGTACAGGGGCGCGTGTGGGGCCTGGAGCCCATCCCAGGAGAGTTGAGGCACGAGAGAGTACACACTCATGAGTCGTGCACGTCTTTGGACTGTGGGAGGAAACCGGAGAACCCCACAGAGGATGAAGAGAGCATGCAAACTCCATGCGCACACAGACACGAGGTGGGAATCGAACCCAGACCCTGGAGGTGCGAGGCGACAGCGCTAACCGCTACGCCACTGAGGCAACATTCATTTGAAAGTGAAGCTGTTTTGGAGGCTCATGATAAGACTCCTTATTAGGACAGCATGTACAGCTGGACTCCCAGGAGTGCTGTATAATTCGGAATGAAGGATACTGATCTCTCTGTCACGCTGAGTTAACATGTCCTTCAGTCTGACCAGCTCTGGACCGTCTGGCTTGTCTGTGACGCTGGATGATGAGAGAGGTCTAATATCACCAGCTCCATTCTGAACACTCGGTTTCTCCAGCAGCCTCGCCTGCAAAAAACAAAACACCTGTTAAACAGTAGGGCGTTTAATCTGGCTTTTTTTACATTATTTTTTTTTTTTTTACTATGTATCGTGAATATTGAATAGTTGAACAAATGATGACAGAAATTGAGCATAAAGTTTGATATACAGCGATGTTTCATAGTGACAGCGTTACCACCATCAGTAGTATCGAGCACAAGTAGTTAAATAATAAATAAATCATCGAACTAAGAAAGAGTTGGTCTGAAGTAACAGCAACATGAACCCAGGTGTGCCAATACTTTATCCTTAAATATTAAAAAAAAAAAGTAAAACAAAAAATGTGTGCATGCAACTGTCAGATAATGTAGCGAACAACAATAATTAAGAAATCTTCAGCAACAATTAATGATGTCTCATGTGAATGTCAAATTGGTACTTTAGGTTTATTCCAGTGCAGTTAAATGCACAAATCTGATTGGTCGAGAGGCGTGCATTATTTTCACATAACATCACGGCTCGGACAGGATATCCAGCAGTATACATCTTGACGTAACATGAGTGAAACCTATAAATGTTGACATATTTAAAATTTATATTTACTAAAGTTTTTAGTAACGAGACATTCATATAACATTTACTAAGAGAGAGAGAGAGAGAGAGAGACGAAGACGACCTGAAGTCAAACATGCATCTTGACCTGCCGCTCGGGGTCGTGTGATCTTGACCGATATTAAGATACTGAACAGCAGCGACGATGTGAGTGGAGACATAAAGACAGCGCAGGATGTCAGATTTATACACAAAACAAGACTAGAGAGTAGAGAAACAGGCTGTAGGTTTTGCGAAACTCTTAAGCACATTATCTGAATTCTTGACTATTTTGAAACCTGGGGGAAGAAATAATCTGCTGCCCTTTACTGCAATTCTTGTGTTTTTGCTTAAACAGACGTCTGCTTTGAGTTTAAGCGTTTTAAATACTTAACTCCTCCCTTCTAATTGCTCAAGTAAATAATACACAAGCGCTAGAATGTGAAGTCAAGTTTCCTGCCACAGACTGGACATGCACTGGTTTTCATGGCGGGACTGGAATCCAGTGCAGCTTGAAGGTCAGCCAGTCGCACTATATCTGGCTTCTGGTCCGGATGAGGATGAAGATTATTCACTTCATATGTAAATTCGGTTTATCTTTATTATTTCCAAAAAAAAAAAAAAAAAACAGCAATCTATAAACAATAACCTGCTTTTGGCAAAGCTGATGTATAAGCTGCTGTTTCTTTCACCTTCTATTGAGAGAGAGAGAGGAAAAAACACTGCCATAATTTGGGATCTCTCTATTAATTAAATGACTTTCTTTTTTTTTTTTTTTTTATATAATTTTGGAAAACAAATCACACACTTTCAGAAACAGGATACAAAAAGCACTTGGAGAAAAGTATCCTGTACCTTCAAGAATGAAAAGCAGTGCTGGATTTTTCTCATGTCTGGTCCTAGTTCCAGAGTCACGTCAGGGTCAGGGTCATCGAGAAACACCTTGAGCTGGTCTTCAGTCCTATAGTATAAGCACACACACACACACACACACACACACACACACACACACACACAATTCACTGATACAATTAATAATTCTTTTTCTAAAAAACTGTAGATAATCCTCTCCCAGTGGTGACATCTGGTCCACACCAAGACAAAAATCTAACAGATACACAAAGGCAAACACATTTTCTTTACTCCATGCACTAACCACAAACACTCGCGGTCTGGGTGATTGATTTATCGCGACGTCCATCGAGTATCGGCTCAAAAGGCCCAAACCCCCGTCACGGAAAGGGCTCTTGAACAAATACACAGAACGAAAGACTGCACGCTCCCTTTTCCTATCCTTTAACACGTAAGTTTAATCAGTCGCCACGAATGTTTAGCTCCGCGCTACTAAAAGTTTAAAATTCTGCTTTGGGTAAAAGCAAAACTATTTACTTAAGCGAGATCGTTGCTTCCACAGAGATGACCTGTTGATAAACTACTGCGTGAACAATAGCGCTCTGCGGCCTGGACGGAACCGCTGGAATCAAAGACGG
The DNA here is from genome assembly GCA_011419295.1 of Clarias macrocephalus. Taxonomy (NCBI): domain Eukaryota; kingdom Metazoa; phylum Chordata; class Actinopteri; order Siluriformes; family Clariidae; genus Clarias; species Clarias macrocephalus. The sequence goes on from JAAGKR010006618.1 coordinate 19,921, forward strand.
CTGAGCGGCCAGACTGCTCCAAACACCGCCATGACCGCGCTCGCTCTCCAGATTTCCACTCCAGCATGTCTCATGTCAATAGGAACAAAGTTTATACAAATGAAAACTTTAAACAAAAGGCCCATGCTTGGATTTCAGACTCCTGGAAGTCATCAAGTTCGTTCAGCTGGAATCCGAATCCAATCTTCATGCTGGGTGTCGGAGTGAACAGTGGGCGACTTCTGCACCTATAGCTGCACTGTTTGTTTGTTTGTTTGTTTGTTTGTTTGTTTTTCTCCAAGATATTCTAAATATTCGGACGATGTACAGTACAACTGTGACAGGTACAAGGACATCGTGTCTAGAACAGTTTTTTTTTTTTCTTCTCATCAGTAGTTCTGGACTCTTGATCAGCGGACAGCGGCACCTCATAAAGTAAATATCCTCACGAACATCACTCAAATTGATGTGCTGCTGGCGCACTCAGTGGGACGAACAGGCACGGCCGGGAGGGGGAGTTAACGTGTGGCGTGACGGGGAAAATAGGAGCCGTCATCAGTGAGGAGAGAGGAAACCTTTAAATCGAAGGACGGCCACAGGTAAAGACATCAGAGCGCTAGAAAGAGGTGAGGCAAGCATTTTCTGAAGCCCACATGTTCCCTGACTCGTGCCAGCACTTCTACCAGTCCAAGGAGTGGGAAGAATGTAATGGGGAATCAAGACTTTTGAGGGAGGATTCCTGGCCAACCAAAGCGTGCAACATCGGCTGTTTTTCAAAGTTAATCCGAGACGCAGAAGGTGTAGGAATCTTATGCTGACAAAAAAAAAAAAAAAAAAGGAGTGTCAAAACCAGCTATGGAATTATGACATAATGGCTAAAAGTCCAGCTTAAAATTACCGTCTGAGTGCACAGAATAGCAGAAGACAGTCCTGAGAGTAAACACTCCCTTTACGTCTCTATATAATCCCCTGATACACTGATGCACTCGTCCCAGTGTCTCACTAGCGCTTGGACACCATCAGGGTAGAACAGTTTTCTCAGTGCGTCAGAGCCATAATTGGAAACGCCGGCCTCCCAGGATCTCCTTTAACGACCCAGACATGTGAAAATTGTTTTGGAGCGAAGTCAGGACCGTACGGCGGGCGTGGCGATAACTTCCAGCAGAGCTCCTGTAACGTGCAAGTGGTGTTGGCGAATGAGTGTGTGTGTACAGTTCACACACACTGATGCGTCTCTCAAGCTATGAACATTTACATTGAGGCATTTGGCAGACGACCTTAGCCAGAGTGACTTACATTTGTATCTCATTATACATCTGAGCAGTTGAGGGTTCAGGGCCAACAATAGCAACTTCGGTGGTTGTGGGGTTTGAACCTGGGACCCTCTGAACCGTAGTCCAGCGCCTTAATCACCGAGCTATAACCCCACCCCTGACGTCGGGACGTCATTCACGGATGTCGGCACTTCTTTAAACCGCATTGTGCTTGAAGTCTCAATCGTTTTTGACTTTTAATTTGTTGTGCCGTTTTGGTTTGAACTTGAAAGGCCCCTGGTACTGACACGTGAATACATACATAGCTAGGGCTTTTGGAAAGAATTTCCATTCTTCAACGCTATCTTCCAGATCTACAAACTGACATTGGCATTGCCATGACCCGGTGGAAAATAATTGCATGTTATTGCTTACTTTAAATATTTAAATATCGATTCTAAGGACGTGGAGCCTTCTGTTGTCCTTTGTCACTTTTTCACTAATATGTAGCGTCAGGTGTGGCTGTGTAATGGGACTGGAACTCCACGAGCAAGGCAATGGGAGTGGGGCGGTACATACGGATTAAATAGAAGAAACACTTCATTCTTTAAATGTTGTCTTCATTTGGTAGGTTTTTCTTTTAAAGCACATATTTTTTATGTTATTTTTGTAATGATGGAAAAAAAAAAACATCTTAATAGCGTTGTTTTTATGCATTTATGGTTTTATGGTCGGTTCCCAGTAACTACAGTAGAGTGACTAAAGTAAACACAGCAGCATGAATCTGGCACATGTGCAACAAAACAAAAAAATCATTTGAAAAAAGTATATTTGACGTTTGTTTTATATTTTAGTCTGTGTTGACACCATCACACACACACACACACACACACACACACACACACACACACACACTCACTCACTAACCAGTAATGACGTCATCTCGGTCATTACTTACTTATTTGTTTTGATTTTAGTAGCTTTATTAAAGAGTAATAGGAAATAACCCGTGTGGCAGAACTGGATTCCCGGTCGGATCCTGCGCTTAGGTTACTGCCCGTCTGGAGTCATCCGCGTGTCTGTGTGGATTTCCTCCCACATTCCAAAAACATGTCTGCAGCTGGACTGGCGGCTTCAAATTGGCCCAGGTGTGAATGTGGCATTCACCTGAGCTTATAGGAGCATTACAGCAATGGGGCTGAACACTTGCCTAATCACTACTGTCAAGACTTATTTGGAATAAATATACAAATAGTATTATATTATAGTTTTGCACAAAAATATATTTCTGCTGAGAACTGGATGAAACAAAAATGAACATCAACAGTGAGACTGCAACAAGACAATTAGGAGAAATGCACTCGATCATGGTAATGAAATCATTATGATTATGATTATGATTATGATGATTTCATTTGGACTGCCTAGAAATAACACCAAACACGTCCCTTATTCTGGAACCGTTTTTATCTCCATCCTCCATCAGTTCTGAGTGATAATCGGTCTTCAGCTGAAGATCGAGGCTCCCCGCTGACCTCAGATGGCTGCATCCAAGCGCATATTTCCTGGGGCTCAGAATACATACGCGGCGGCCGCCAGCCACATGAACCTGCTGAACTGCTGAATCGGACTTGCGGCATGTCGCTGCTGCTAATTTTAATTTTAACCCACATGACGAAACAGGTTACTGGAAGATAGGAAGCGTTAACTGCTATTACCAGGACGGCAGCCTTTCCACTGGGGAAGACATGAAGTCAGTGCGACCGTGGAGGACAAATACTGTATCATCTACACTTATTTACATATACTGCAGAAAAGAAAAAAAAAACTGTCAAACTTCTTTACTGTCAAACATTAAAGCAGAGTAAACGATATGCCTGTAGGTCCCACGTTCATCCGTTCAGACAATAATACACAAGTATAAAAAACATGTACAAGCATCATACCGCTCAGGTTGGAGACCCAGAGACCCAGAGAGGAACGATTTTTTGGTGCATAACGTGTGAATAAAAGCCCAGTACAAAAGCAAAAGACCTTGTGAAGATGCTGGCTGAAACTGGTAAGACGGTGTGATTATCCACAGTAAAACCAGTCCTGAACCACCATGAGCTGAAGCGTTACTGGGAGGAGAAAGACATCACTTCAAAACCACCATAAAAAAAAAGCCAGACTACAGTTTGCAACTGCAATCCGAATTTCTGGAGACGTAATGATGAACGGTATGTTTGGAGGAAAAAGGGCGGAGCTTTGAAGCCTCAGAACACCATCCCAACTGTGAAGTATAGGGGTGGGAGTACAATGTCGTGGGGCTGCTTTGCTGCAGAAGGGTCTGGTGCACTTCACAAAATACACGGCAGCATGAGAAAAGAACATTCTGTGGATATACAGAAGCAACGTCTGAAGGCATCAGCCAGGAAGTTAAAGCTCAGGTGCAAATGGGTCTTCCACATGGACAATGACCCCAAGCGTACCTCCAAATTAGTTACAAAGTGGCTTAAGGACAAGAAAGTCGAGGTACTGGAGCGGCCATCACAAAGCCCTGATCTCAAGCCCAGAGAAAGTCGGTGGGCGGCACTGAAAAATCCTACACACCTGGCCCAGTTACACCAGTTCTGCCGAGAGGAGTGGGCCAAAAGCCCAGCAAACTATTGTGGAAAGCTTGTGAAACCCGAAACTTTGTCCCAAGCGAAACAGTTTGGGGGAGTTTCTACCAAATACTCAGGAAGTGTCTGTACATTTTTGACTGATGAATGTAATAATATTATTTTTTTAAAAACATAAAATCCTCCCTCGCTCGATTATGACATTTAACAAATACAAAAAACAAAAACAAAAAAATCTCGATATTTATTGATCTAAAACAGAAAACGTTTACTCCAATTTAATGTTTGACGGAAAAGAAAAAAAAAGTTTTTGCGTTTTTTTTCTGAACTGTATATAAATATCTGGTTTTAGGATGCAAATGTAAAGGGATATAACTGGGCGAATCGATTGCTTCTGAAATATTTACAATTTAAACTGTACATTTGTGGACATTTTAGTGCCATTAGACATTAAGTGATACTATTTGAAGCATGCACACCGCTCACATGTGCCACGCCCGCTCTGTATAATGGATGCAGCCTTAAAAGTGTGTTTGAAGCCACTTCGACTCTGGATTAAAATCAATGGTGTGTTGAACTGGACTGTATATTATGCACTTTATTGTGCTTTGTTTCAAGCGCATGCATGGCTGGTCCGTGGAAAAACTGTCTTACATAAAACTGGCCCGTGGTGGAATAAAGGTTGTAGACCACCACTGTGTCAGACTGAGATCTGGGGAGTTTGACGCCAGGCCTGCAGTGGTGCACTGGGTGTTCACTGGGTGTTCTGGTGCCTTTCTATCGTCACTTTGGTCCTCACAGACATGGGGGGAAGAAGGGGGGGGGGGGGTCCCTGTGCGCCCATGGTCCCGTACATAACTGATAATTAATGTTGATGTGTCCACGTTATAGCTGATGCTTGTATAATTCAAGCTGCGCGTACCTCTGGATCTCTTCTTGAGTCAGCTCGTCACTTCGTTGCTCTCCGGTCACCAGCGCTAGCTCCTCTTTCAGGCACCGGATCTCCTTCTTTAAACGAATGATCAACTGTATAGACAGCGAGAGAGAGAGAGAGAGAGAGAGAGAGAGAGAGAGAGAGAAATGATTCAACATGTTGCCCCAGTTATTCATTTCAGTAGGCGTTACCGAAAAGGTTCGTGTGTCCTTTACAGTAAATACCATGCTAGTCACGAAATAGAAAAGTACAATTCTATTTCCTACCTGTTCTTCCTCTGTAAGTCTGTAATCGCCTCTTCATTTGTTAGTCACTTGTCTCTCTATTGTAATGACGGCTACCAATATGAGTGTGTCACCTGTGTTCCAAATTTCCCCTGTATGGACAAATCCATCCATTCACGCATCTACACTATATGGCCAGAAGTATGTGTACACTTACTGTGAACATCAGGCTCATACAGTACATACAGAGCCTCAAATCTGTTGCAAGCTGAAAGCACACGGTCTTTGTTCAACTAAGCAACTAAGGAAAACTAAACATGTCCTTAAACCCAGGATCCATGAGGACATGGAGTGTCAGGAGTGCCTGTGTAGAAGAACTCGAGCGGCCTGCACGGACGGACCCTGGACCTCAAGCCCACTGAGCACCTCTGGGTCTGATTAAAACGCCAGCTGTGCACCCGGCCTTCATGCACTGACCTCACTAATTCTCAGAAATTCCCACAGTAGTCATCCTTCCTGAACGAGCGGTGGCGCTGCAAAGGGGATCGACTTTAGAATCAGGTGCTCAACTGGCACGTACAGTATAGTGGTAAAGTTAAACCAGCCCTCAGTGAAAGGAAAAAGAAAGGACGCAGCGTCCGTAACACAAGCTGCGGCATGGGTGGGAGGTGAAAGCAAGTAGTTACCAGCTAAACCGGCACTACAACAGAACCCGTGAGTATAGACGAGATAAGGCCAGCGGGGAGGTTATGTTGCTTCAAGCTGTTTTCCAGCAGAAAGACGATTCATTCCTCGCGGATCGAGAGATACAGAGAAACCGAATATATGCCATGGGGATGATGGACTGCTGCAGCCTTATTATAGGCCTTGTCTCGTCTCTGAAAATGAAACAGGTCATGTTAGGCGATTTGCTTTTATTTAAGACATGCACTTAAATCCCTGATTAATTACATGCATGAAACACCTGATCAAACACGTCAATTCAAATGACTGAAGGACACTCACATACTGTACAGCATTCAACTCTCATCATGCGCACAATTCATCAGATCATTTGGAATCTTAATAAATCAGGAGCCAATTTCATTTGTATTTTAAGTAACTTAACTGCACTTACTTTACTGATCAGTAAAGTGAAAATGATTTCACGTATTTTTAAAACTGCACAAGCTCTGAGGTCCAAGCGACACATCACACACACCGCAGATGAAGAACAAACAAATACAGAAATACAGATCTCTAAATGAAACAGGAACTCCATTAAAACGAAACGAGCGATTTGGAGAACCTAAACCTGTCATTCCAATCTCGAAGCAAAGTCGTCACAGACACTCTACCAGGTCACGACTAATATCCAGACAGTCTCGTTTTAACAGGGTCAAGAGGTCAGCTTGGCTACGACCCCGACTTGCTTTCATTGTCGACATCCCAGGAGGATCAAACTTAAATCCACGAGGTCCCCGAAATAGGGTCCGGGGTCATGCATTCAAACATCCGCTTCACTTTGATCACGGACGGTCACGGCCGGGGATCGAGAGTCTCCGGGGCTTCAGAGGCTGAACTTGATACTTTGTGTGTGTTTTGGATGCTAAACAGGGAGAAGCCCCTGCTGATGGGGGGAGTCGGGAGTTATTACTATAAATGGAATAGTAGACAGCATCGTTGGGTTCAGGAGACGGGGTGCGCACATATTTTTCCTCCTATTTACATTTTTCACCGCGTCCTTAAACGTTTCTATTTTTCCATTCCGTGCGCCGCCACATCCGAGGCATCTGCATAAACACACAGTCAGGCAGATGGACCCTGACGCAGACGATGCAGAGTGGATGGAGAAATTCCGATGAGATAGAGAGAGAGAGAGAGAGAGACGACTCTATGCTGGCATCCGGACAATTCTTGCCACATAGGTGACAAAGGTTAAAGGTCAACCTAGATAGGCTTAGTGGCATTCGGAAGACAAGCGCACCCGTCTGCTTTCCCAGAGTCAGATATTTAAAAGGAATTGGCCTCCAGATTCCACTAAAGCAGCTGTGTGTGTGTGTGTGTGTGTGTGTGTGTGTGTGTGTGTGTGTGTGTGTGTGTGTGTGTGTGTGTGTGTGTGTGTGCCTTGCTTAGTGGTTTTAAGGACTTTTTATGGTCACGTCTCTGAGTGTCTGGTTCTGCCCGAGCCCGAGAACTACATCTCGGCAACCGGTGAGCATCACGCCCTGAGGCTGATGCAAGTCCGGGCTCTGGGTCGAGCGAGTCAGAGGTTTTATTCTGGACTGTGAAACCACGCAGGAACCACAGGAACAGCTTCAGCTCCAAGTGTCCGAGAATAAACCAGCAGAGCACGCAGACTGAAGCTCTGCATACAACCAATGACATCAATATCTGTACAAAAAGGCCTGTGGTCGAATCTGATTTCATGGTCTTCGTTTATAGAAACGGAACGGCACCAAAATACCGACAAGGCTGACTTGATTTATAGGGTTGCTTCGTTTTCTATTGTAGATTTAATGACACCTGATCCTAAGTCAATAACCGGCAGATAAGTTAGGGTGGATTAGGGGTAGAACAGATATCATTCATGCCCCCCCCCAACATGCGTAAACATTCTTTTGAATCGCCATAATGGATTCTCTAAAGTTCACCGCACTTTCTTATAGTCTTTAGCTGAATACACGAATCTGAAACAAGTCCTTGGCTGTCTGGTCAGATCCAAACGTCTGCACCAATTTAATTGTTCTGGTTCTTCAGGGCTTTGAAGACTCCTGATCCTCTGCTGGAAAGGATCAAGGAGGATCAGTAGGTGCTTAGTGAGCAGTGATCCATGCACAGACTCCTTGAGGAGGTTTAGGTTTATGGACAGGACAGAGGAGGTAAAAAAAAAAAAATATATATATATATATATATATATATATATATATATATATTTTTTTTTTTTTTTTTTTTTTTTTTAAAAACAACAGACCATAAAAAAGAGGAGCAGCTCACGGTTAGTTTACTTTAGTATGAATAACAATGACGCATGGAGTTCTTATAGACGATAGAGATAAACTGAAGGAAAGGAGATCCATCGTTTATAAGAAATGGTTTACACTTCCTCTTGTCTGGGAGAAAATAGTCTATTTATTCCTGGATTTGCTCGAGCATCATTCTTTTTAACTGCATGGCTCTTTAATGATGAGGGAGTGACCAGGTAGTAGCTTCTGAGTCAAACGGTAGCTGCGGGATATGAGCCGTGCCTCCATCGCTCCCAGGCCGACACCGGTTAAATTAACACGCAACCGCAGACTCTCTTAAAAATACCTCTCTAGGGTTCGAAACTGGGCAGCCAAGTTCTAAAAGTCATACCAATAGAAAAAGAAAAAAAAAAAAACTAGAAGAAAGAGGGTTTCAGAGCAGAGGTCCGAGGTGAGAGAGGTCTACTCTGTCTACATGTGAAAACCTTAAAACGAGGCCTGTGTGCTGAGTTCGAAAGATTTAAAGATTTAAAAGATGGTACATTTTCCTGCCTTAACCTTCCCACGCAACGTTCCATGAGAGAAGATCCGATCGTTTTCCTCTAGTGGAAACAAATCAGGAGCGTTCGCTCATTGCGGGATGTTTACTTTCGCGCTGAATAGAGTCAACAGCCGCGCTCGGGAGATGATGGACGAGATGCAGGCCCGCCGGGGGAAGCCCACTGTATCCCTGAACGCAGCCAGGGCTTAGAGATCGGCTTCACGCTAATTTGGGGAACCGCACGAGCCAAGCGGGTTTGAAGTTACATCACGGCTGCAGTCTTGGGTTTGCAAATATCAGGCTGTCGAAAGAGCCCCGCGTTCGCGTACAGGCAGCTGTTTACTATTTAAACCGGCGTCAACGGCGAGCCGTCGTAGCGGAGTGATGGCTTTGTGTTATTTAGTGAGCGTGCCCGAGGCACACAACCATCGGGGGCCGGTGAGTGATACGCCATGACAACATTTCTGTGTTCGTTCAAAACGGGAGAAAAAATATGATGCGAACTATCAAACAATCGTACAAAAGTCGCTTTTCCACATTTTCCCCATGTGCAAAGACTTGCAGCCGGTCCTGCCGATGACACGGTGGTATGTGGACCGTGTAAGCACAGGTGTGAAGGACGAGAGGACGCTGTTCCAGTTCCACACACACACGCAGCCAAGCTCCATTTATTTGCCAGTTTCGTGATGTATGACTCATTTTCGAGCCAATGTTGGATATCGAGGGAAACGCGACAGCAAAATGTACACGGGAGTTGAAACGACGCATAAACACAAAACAGGTGAGGAAAAAAAAATAATAATACTGACAAAGTGGGAAACAGGACCGGCGTTCGGACTCACCAGTGACGGGTCCAGTTCCTCGTTAAGGAGCGCTTCGTTTTTAATCATGGCCACTCTCTGGGCAAAACGGCAAGTGGAGATCGACTCCTGTGAGAGAGCCAAGTGTTAGAGAGTCGAGATGATGCAGTCTGTTGATTATTGATTACAGAGTTACAGATTATTCAGGTAGAACCTTCGCCGGTCTTTTTTTATTACTGTGTTTATATCTATACAGTAAGTGCTCATGTCATGACAATGTTGAGTGTTCAAGGTTTTCTTTGGTCTTTTTTGGTTAAAAATGATTGTACAACATACATCTTCAATAGAAGTAAACTTCAAGAAATTAGAACACAATGTTTCATTTCTTACGTGCATTCTGATATTAACAAACACGCATCCTCTTCGGTTATCGGTGAGATCATTGGAGCTAAATGACTTTTTTAATGTCTAAAACGCCTTTAAATTCACAAACCCAATGCTTCATAACCTCCTGTTAATGACCCTGATTTTTGACAAGCACTCAGTGATTTGACCAACACGTAGCACAATGGGACTGAGAAAGAGGATGGAAGACTTGCACGGGTCAGAAATGTGTCTTGAAACTGAAGATTCCAAGATCAGGTCAAACCATTGTGTGCAAGTACAAATTACTGGGAGCAGTGGCCACTTTGGCAAGGGTTGGAAGAAGATCGAAACTCTCACTCTCAGCTAAGAGGAAATGGTTCAGATGGTCAGGAACAACCCAGGAACCACCAAGGCACAGGCCTTCCATGAACTGGAGGCTGCTGGCACACCATCCAAGGCTGCCGTCCAAGAAGCCCCTGCTCCAAAATCAACCTTTTTAAGTTCGACTAGAGAGTTTTCCTTTCGGAGGAGTAAAAGTTTTAAGCACGGTGGTGGTGGTAGCATCATGCTTTGGTGCTGCTTTACTGTGCTGCATTGCCCAAAATGCATGAAGGAACGAAGAAAGAGGACTACCTTCTTCGGCATTAACTCAAAGCATTAGCTATTTGGTTGAAATTTGGACAAAATTGAGTGTTCCAACAGACCAATCATGCAGTGAAGCTGGTTATGGAATGGATGAAGCAGGATAACTTTAAGCTCTTGGAGCCTCAGCCCTATTAACATTTTGTGTCCCATGCCTAAAAGCAGTGTCTGTGCCTGGAAACCAAGAAATGTATTTCAACACTCTCAATTCTGCCAAGAAGAGTCGTCAAATATCCAACTATCTTCCAGACGCTGTCTGATGGTTACCACAAGATCCGGCTAAAGGTAAACTCACTAAAAGACATTCAACCAAATATTAACGTAGATTTATGACCCTGTATGGAGTTGAGGAACCCCTAAATAGGTTAAACTTAAGTGCACCAAGTTATTGGGGTTACCTTCCTACTGTATATTGTACGATCATTCTGCACCAAAATAAAGTAAAAAAAAAAAAAAAAAAGTCCCTGCCAGCCCAATACTGCCATGACATTCATATTGATGATGAATGAGTCATGAATGTCCTGAAGCATTACATCAACGTTCCTCTTCTCCACTGACATCGTGGCGATCATGGTGGTCATGCAGTTGCCACCCAGACTGTCTCTAAGCACGGACGTCATCATGGAGTTTCGGTAAGGGATGTGAGAGCGATTCTTCTCTGACAGAGCTGTGATGACCTGTAATAAACCCATTAGTCAGAACATCACTGTAAAAGGTCTACTTTCAGCCCCGCGGTGCACCTTTATCTTTGACTAACATTCTCTATTTGTATTAAAGGAACCGTGCAAATTTCACTGACATTATAAAAATGAAAATTTTTTATCTAGTTAATCACACAGTCAGGATTAATCCCAATTTTAAAGTACTCACAGGTTTACTTGTATTATAAACGTGCCTCGTTGGAATAAAGAAATGCTCGACAAACTGGTTGGAGGAAACAGATTATGCAGTTTTATGCAGTTCTAATATCTCAAACATTAACATTTACCAAATGTTAAATTAAAAACTCTGGAACGGGTAGTATGGGGGCGTGGCAAACCCAGCGACGGCAGGGATCGACCCCGGATCCTCAGATCCACAACTGAGCCTTACCCACCTGAGCCACCGCTCCCATGTCTCACATTTTATGTATTCTTGTAAAAATAGATCCCCTTGAAGGTCGCTCGAGCACACCACTGTGATTTACCCGAACTTCCATCTAGAAGCTTTTTATAGTGAAACTTCGTGATGTTTCCTCAGTTAACCGGGTAACCGCGCTACAATTATGGGAAACCATTAGGGTCAAACTTGGTCCCATGATTGATTTGATAAAAATAATAATAATAATAATAAAATAAAATAAGTGTTAACATTTCTAGATCAATCACATGCATTAATGCATTAATATTGACACCCCTTATGATTATGGAAAAAATTATATGTATACTGTTGTACGAGTTCATGCTTTTTGATTGTACTGGTGGAAAAAAGTAGATTTAAATGCCACACACTAGAGTGCATTACAGTAAAAGTGGTCATATTGTAATAAATCATTAAGAAATGAAACAGCAAATCACAAAAACACTAGTTAGGAAACACAACCACAAATTTGGAAAAAACAAATGAGAGATGAAATGAGAAATGAGAAATGAAAACAGTCCGTCTGACATGACCAGAGAAAGCATTAGGAGCAGAGTGAACACCCGGCGTGGCCCTCTGACCTGCTCGAGGTAGTGCAGAGAGAGGTTGATGTACTTGGCCTCGGTGAGTATCTGGCCCCCGACGCCGGTCTTCCCCACCCTCTCAGAGCCAGCCAGGTCCACCAGGTGCAGCTTGGAGCGACGTACCGTGGCCGATCCTGGCTCACGGCTGCACAGGTGAATGGTGAAGATGCAGTGGGAGCGCGTGGAGGCCTGATTCATCGGGGTCTGAGAGAGGAGGTGACGGGCGGAAAACACAGAATGGTGCAGGTGAGAAGACGAGCGCGACACTAAACACAGATACATGAAGTGCAGCAGACAGGGAGACGAGTTACTGAGTTATAATGTCAGTTTACATTAGAGTGATACAAGTCATTTTAAATCAATTACCATTAAATATTAAAGGAAAAGTAGAATAAGTCTCGAGTATACTTGTATACAGTTTGGCACTAATATACTGGTTTGTTGAAGATGTTCTTGATCAGACGGCCTGTTTCCCTTCTGAAACCCCGGCCTCCCAGGAACTCCTTTAACGACCCAAACATGTGGAAAAGGCATGGCGCGAGGTCAGGACTGTACGGGGGATGTGGCAATAACTCCCGCCATCCAAAACCCTTTCAAAACGTTTGTACCGTTCAAATGCTTTACTGCAGCTAAGAGTCTTCATCAAGTCTTCTGTAAATGTCGATCACTTTTACACCTTCATTTATAAGAAATTTCAGCTCGAGTCCCGGTTTGACTTGAACGGTCTTGTGTCTGTGTGTGTGTGTGTGTGTGTATTGCACCTCTTTTAATTCTGTGTTTTTGTGTAAAAATATAATAAAAATCTGATGGTCGCAGGTCTCAGTATTAGGCAAATACAACATATACACACACACACACACACACACACACACACACATACACTAATAGACATATAATTGCATTGACACTATGGTAGTGCAGCGTGTAGCGTTGAAATGCGTGTGTGAATGTGTGTACATGGTGCTCTACAAATAGATGCCATCCCAACCAGGTGTCTTCCAGCCTTGGACCCTGTCTGTCCTAACATGTGGACTTTGTTCTGGGTTCGACTGCTGTGTTGCTGGAAGTGATTGGTGCAGATTTTGTAGTATTAATTATTTAATTTTCCCCTATTTGTCCCGTCTCGCAGTTGATTTTTTTTGGGAAGGGAACTGAAAGCCAGACTGACAGCTCCTTCAAGTCAAGTCAATTCTCGATGAATACAGTGAAACAGAAACGCTGGACTAGGCCATATTTTTTCGTGGAGCTTAACGAGAGGAAACAAAGAGATCAGCTTATCAGAAATTGACTGCGTGAGCGGAGAGAGAGAGAGAGAGAGAGAGAGAGAGAGAGAGAGAGAGAGAGAGGGGCAAAGTTAACAGGGTGCTTCAAGTCTAAAATAAACAAGAAACACACCAAAAAGACAACCGTGTGCGAGTTTCTTTACATCTTTCCCAGGGTAGAATCGATGGTCACCATGTGTGACTAATGACTGGTAAACTATAATCATCTGAATGAGGTTCTTTCACTAGAGCCAAAAATAACCAGGTCAGGTCAGGCCAGACCACAGGGACGACAGCTTGGTCGTGCGCCAGCTCCACCGGATCTTTTCTTCAATGAGCAGGAGATGAGAGACTGTGCATAGCCTCAAATGACACATTAAAGCCGAGGGAAACCCCAGAGCTAAATCAGATAAAGGCCTGCTGTATTTACACTGTGATGACACGCAGGACTGTGCTGATGCAGCGCGTGTTTACTGACATGATCACGAGACCTTCAGCACCGATTCAACGCACTGTTGGTTTAGAGCCCGGGACGTGGGCCACACGCTTCAGCTGTCTTCATTAACGGTTTTACCGACATTATCCACTGACGAGTCTATTATTATATCACCGTGGTAGTAGACAGGCAAAGGCTAATCGAAGTGAACTAGAAGGACCAGCAAGATTTCCAGTAACCATTATGAATAAAACTTGGGAGGGGACGAAAAATTAGTCTCATACGGTTATTTGGCTACAAATGTCTTCCTATTTTGCTTTCTGTTTATTCAACCCTGGAAACCCAGAAGGTAACGGAGCTGATATTCTAAAGTGGAAACATAAAGAGAATCTTATGAGACTGTCCTCCTCCCTGCCCCCCCCCCCCCCCTCTCCTTTTGGCTATACAGCACTGGTAAGAATTTTAAACTACTTTTACAGCTCTCCCTCTCATGTGATATTGCTTTATTACCAATTATATGGCAGTAATTGTGGCAAGGTCTCGGGGACCAAAGGCCGGTCCATCCAGTCCGATCCCAAAGAAAAGCCAAAGTAGCACAAATCGCCACGGCAGAAAGGCACCAGAACATCCAGACTGCCACACACTGAGCCCAGCCAGCAAAGCGTCCAGTGCCAGCATCCCGGCCGCCAAACTCCCCAAATGCTGATATCTGATCGAGCAGCCATGGAATGCGCGAACAAACAAATCCGATTCATGGAGGAACCCACATCACCCAATAGATCTACTGAGATGTCCCAGTGACAACCCCAAAGGTCTCGTGGAGCCACGCCGCAACAGTCCAGGGCTGCCCTGGTGGCACAAAGGAAACCTACACAATACTGGGCATAAAGTTTTGCGCTGTAATGTTATGGCTGATTAGTGTAGACCACTATGCCAATCGTAAACTCCCCCAGATCCATAAACTTCTGCACAGCATCAGCTTTGCAAAAAGCCAAAGTTTGAATATACTGAATATATTTATGCCTTTGTAAAGTTGAGGTGTCCATGGATTGTGCTGATTTTTACTTTAAGCAGCACGCACCGTGTTAGAACATAAAACAAATTCATTTAGAACTTGATGCATTTTTTTTGAACTACTTCTTGTGTTTAAGAGTCTTTTCGGTGTCCCATTAAATTTCATGCACAGTTTATGACTTTTTAACACCCACATTGTAGTCAGAGCTAACCTTGTAACTGCGCTACTTTAAGCATTACAGGAATATATATTTAACCCATATCCTACGTACGTAACATTCATGTACAGCACTCCACATCTACGGGATTCACTCCACAGCTCGACAGCCTTGTGGCTCCGTACGCCGCAAACATCTGAGTAAAAACTGACCAAGTCATGAAGAGAGCAGCAGACATCAATCTAGGCTGACAGGAACATTTATTTGCGCATTGGTTTTATTATCCTGGATAATCCTACAAAAGTTCAGAGATTTAAACCACAGTTCTTGTTTACACTTTAGAAAGAAAAAAAAAGAAGAAAAAAACAGAGCTGACCCTGGCCGGCTCACCAGGCCACACACCAAGAGAAACGCCTGATTGAGTAAGCAGTTTCCCCAATGAGCACGGGCGATCGGAGCGACGCTCTCAGCTGAGCAACGTGTTGGGCTGAAACCGGACGTTCCCGAGCAGGTGGGAGACGAAGAGAAAAGACTGCATTCGCAGGACGAACAGGGATCGTCCCGTGACCCGGTAAGGAGTGGGGGGGCTAAAACTTAAGGCCCACGAGCTCATGACTTCCTCATCAGAGTGAAGGCTCAGATAACAGGGGGGGGGGGGGCGGCTTGATGAGCAACACGGGTCCTTACAGTACAAACGAAAAAGCCTGGAGGAATTCTGGAACAAAGACCCTTCGCTGTCCTTTCGGTCTCCATGAGGGATCAGAGCGAGTACAAGTCCAGAACAAAAAACACGAAGGCTTCAGAACCGGCCAACGTTCATCACACGTCCTCTCAGTGCGCTGAAATCGCTGATCGCTATTTGTTTTCCTCGGAACTAAAACTTATATCCAGATGAGACTGCAGTCGTTGAGTTTAGTTGGAATTAAAAGGGGAAGAAAAAAAAAAATGTGCTGAAGGAAGCGTCCAGGAAACTTCCCCTGAACGCCAATCGAAAGCCTCTTGAGCGAGGAATGAAGCGCAGTGCTGCTGCATGCTATCATAGGAAAATAATCAACAGCGGCTTGATGTGATGTGAAGCAGACGTTGATTACTATGAAGTTGATTGAGTTTCAATAACAACACATCCTGGACCGCTTTCTAACTCTTAAACCACATCAGAGGGAAAAATGCAGCCTGTCACGTTACCAAGAAACCGGGCCCTGTATAGTTGCTATGAAAAAATGTAACATATTACAGGAATTGCGGAGAACATTACAGAAAAATAAACCGCGCTTACAGCTGGAACTGCTATCATAGAAAAAGAGAATCAGGAATTCAGGATCGCTGCTGTAGTGAAGTGCATTGTTCAGTAACTGATGAGCGAACCTGCTGTATGTGACTTATAGTGACGAGGGAGGGAGAGATGTACAGTCGTGGCCAAAAGTTTTGAGAATTACATAAATATTGGAAATTGGAAAAGTTGCTGCTTAAGTTTTTATAAAAGCCATTTGCATCTACTCCAGAATGTTCTGAAGAGAGATCAGATGAATTGCATCGTCCTTCTTTACCATGAAAATTAACTTAATCCCGAAAAAAACATTCCACTGCATTTCATTGCTGTCATTAAAGGATCTGCTGAGATCATTTCAGTAATCGTCTTGTTAGAATGTTGACGAGCACAAGGCTGGAGATCATTATGTCAGGCTGATTGGGTTAGAATGGCAGACTTGACATGTTCAAAGGAGGGTGATGCTTGAAATCATTGTTATTCCATTGGTAACCTTGGTGACCTGCAAAGAAACGCGTGCAGCATCATTGTGTTGCATAAAAATGGCTTCACAGGATATTGTGGCTACTAAGATTGCACCTAAATCAACAATTTATAGGATCATCAAGAACTTCAAGGAAAGAGGTTCAGTTCTTGTTAAGAAGCTTCAGGGCGTCCAAGAAAGTCCAGCAAGCGCCAGGATCGTCTCCTAAAGAGGATTCAGCTGCGGGATCGGAGGGCCACCAGTGCAGAGCTGCTCAGGAATGGCAGCAGGCAGGTGTGAGAGCATCTGCACGCACAGTGAGGCCAAGACTTTTGGAAGATGGCCTGGTGTCAAGAAGGGCAGCGAAGAAGCCACTTGTCTCCAAAAAAAACATCAGGGACAGATTGATCTTCTGCAAAAAGTCTGGCGAATGGACCGCTGAGGATTAACGTCACTGAAATGACTGAGAGAGAATAATGAGTGAGACAGTAGGGGTAAGAAAGTGAGCGAGTGAAGAGGCGTGAATAAGAGTGAATGTGGACGAAAGAGGGAAGATGGGAGGTAATGAGTAAGTGGAACTGAGTGTGTGTGTGTGTGTGTGTGTGTGTGTGTGTGTGTGTGTGTGTGTGTGTGTGAGATGGACTGTAATTTAATAAGTGAAACAGAATAAGAGCGAGTGAGTGTGATTGTAACTGAGCTAGTGAATGAGTAAACAGTGCCGTGAAAAAGTATTTGCCCCCTTCCTGAGTTATTATATATATTTTTTGCATATTCGTCACACTTCAATAAAAATTTTAATATTACCCACCCAGCAGTGCTGGAGGGCCTTGACCTCCAGCACTGAAGTGTAACAAATATGCAAAACAATTTAGGAACGGGCGGTGAGTGACTGAGCAGTGAATGCATGTGTCTGAGTGAGAGAGTGAGTGAGTGAGAGAGAGAGAGAGTGAGTGAGTGAGTGAGTGAGAGAGGGAGTGAGTGAGTGAGTGAGTGAGTGAGTGAGTGAGTGAGAGAGTGAGTGAGTGAGTGAGTGAGTGAGTGAGTGAGAGAGTGAGTGAGTGAGTGAGTGAGTGAGTGAGTGAGAGAGAGTGAGTGAGTGAGTGAGTGAGTGAGAGTGAGAGAGTGAGTGAGTGAGAGAGTGAGAGAGAGAGTGAGTGAGTGAGTGAGTGAGAGAGTGAGTGAGTGAGAGAGTGAGTGAGTGAGAGAGAGAGTGAGTGAGTGAGTGAGTGAGAGAGTGAGTGAGTGAGTGAGTGAGTGAGTGCACCTCTGCAATCATGCGGTTGGTGTCACCCAGGAAAAGCAGGTTCAGAGCCTCTTCTTCACTGGCTGATGTTTGTAACGACAGATTCTTCAGGTGGATGTTCTGCTCAGGATCTTCCATTATTGTCACCTTCCTTGTAAAAGTCAAAACACAGGAAGTAGAACAGTGTGAGTCATCAAGCACAAACGGAACAATTATATGAAAGAGTCAATCTCGTTCAACTGAATACTTAAAAACACACAAGTACTTATGAATATCTGTAGCCACACAAGCCACACAGGAGGTGTTACAACAAGGTGTCAGCCTCGCACCTCAAGGGTTGGGGTTCGAACCTCCCCTCAGCCTGTGTGTATGTGAGTTTGCACGTGGGTCCCGGGTGTACTCTGCTTTGTGCCCTAAGTTCCCAGGTAAAGGCTCCAGTTCCCTACGACCCTACACAGGATAAGTGGTGTGAACAATAGATGGGTGGATGAAAGGATGGAAGGAAGGATGGATGGATAGACAACACACAGCTCGAGCAAACCCTAAGTATTCAACTTAAACCCTTATGCTTCATGGTGGCTACAGGATTGGTGCAGCATTTAGCTTTTTTACTGTATTTTGGACACAAGGCGAAAAAGTTAGTTCTATTTGGAAAAGAGGGAAAGAGAGGAAGGACGGAAAAAATGGAAGGGAAGTGGTAATTGTGCACATGCGGGTCTGGAGGCAGCGGCTCCCTTGAATGGCTCCTCTTCCCCGACTGGCCGACCGGCCCCTCCCAGCTCTCCTTGGGCGCAGCCACAG
Source organism: Clarias macrocephalus (assembly GCA_011419295.1). NCBI lineage: Eukaryota > Metazoa > Chordata > Actinopteri > Siluriformes > Clariidae > Clarias > Clarias macrocephalus. The sequence goes on from JAAGKR010006618.1 coordinate 38,555, forward strand.
ACGGGAGTCCTTCATGTCATCCGACGGATGGACGGGTTTTCCGGATGAGAACGGGGACCTTAACGTGAAGACACATCGGCCTTCTTCGTCCGCAGGAGCACAAAAGCCGGCTCTGTGCGAGAGTGAAAGTGCCGGCGGGAGCTCGTGCAGTCTTTTCGCGGATATCCTCAATGCGGAGATGCAACCAGACATTCGGTTCTATGCCTTTGAAGATCCTGGGGCGCATGACATCACCCGGCACGCGTGCGACTCTCTGTGTTTAAGTGTCCGCCGCGCAAAGGGCCAGGCTTAGTGCCCTTAGTGAGCCTACGGAGTGAGCGGGGAGAGACGAAAGATTTCGGCGCACGGCCAACGTTGGCGCACGCCGTGACAATAACTTACAAATGATTCATGAGAAGGAATAGGAAAGCTTTTAGTATATTTTAAGATAAGGTGTAGATCCAAGAGCAACGTACATTTTTATCTCATCTCAGTACACATATGAGCAGTTAATGGCTAAGGGCCTTGCTCAAGGGACCAACATAGGCAACCTGGTGGTAGTGGGGTTTGAACCTGGGACTTTCCGATCACTAGGTCAACGGCTTAAACACTGAGCTACCACTGACCCCGCTGTCGTTACTTTATTTACATCAAATGTAAAGTCACTTTGGCACTAATGCCGCTGTAGAATCATAGAGTCGCCCATATGTATCTAATGGAAGTCTTAAACGACGTGATAATGAACCGACTAGACAGAAAAACAGATGAACAGGTTCCGGCCCTCGTGCAGTAGCTCAGTGCTGAGTGATAGTTTGTACAGATGGTAGAAAGTAGCTTTGAACTTATGGCTTCACTGGCGTCCATCTGCTTGTTGAAAAATAGCAGATGTCTGAATGTTTGCATATCGATCAGAAGTTTGTTGTTGAACATTGAAATCTCAGCGTTTTCATGGAAGCTGGAACAGGAGCGCGCAGATATGAATATGAGGAAATGAATGACGAAAGACGTCTGCTTTTAATAGTGAGGGACTAAATGCTCCACCACTGCACCGGAGACTCTGTCGGACGGACTCTGTCCCCGAGTCCGTCCACGCTGTAGTCTGAACTGTTGACACCCACAGCTTAGGACGGCCCAACAACACCACGAATAAGGGAAAAAAAAGGGAGAAAAGCAGAAAACGGTCTACTTGTGACAGCAAATTTTTGAATAGCTCCGTGAAAGTTTAGCTTGTGTGGTCAGGAGTGGGCATTGTCTATTTTCAGCAGCGTGTAATTAGCGGGACGCAGGGCCTTGAGCTGGATCCCCGACCGGAGAAGACGGCGAGAGTTAAAATGAAAGACAAAACGGAGGACCAACAGTAACACACGCGGGTCCAAGATAACTAGAAAAGGCTCTGTGTTTATTAACTAATAAATCAAAAAGATAAATTAGGGCCAAAAGAAAATAACAGAGATAGACTGGGAAAATAAAGAGCCACAGTAAAGAGGTAATATAACTCAGAAAGACTTCAATAAAAGGAATGGGAGAGACAGCAGAAATATTGAGAAGCAGCTTCGTGCTCTGCGAATCGCAGCCGACAGGCACGACATAATAATGGACTCGTTACTCAATCCTGTTCAAGGACGTGACTTCACACACAGATTACATATGCCGAAATAATGAGAGCATATAAATAGCAAGACTGTTCATTTGGAATGCTTTAAAACACAAAGGTAAGAGCAAAGAAAACATTTCAGCTCTTTAGGGCAGCCACTGCATAAAACACAACACGCTGCTAAAGGAAAATAATCAGTGCGAGGCGGGTGTTAAGCAGCGTGATGCAAATTTGCTCTCATCATTTACTGTATATTATAACAGCTATAACAGCCTCTGTAACTTTCTCTTCAAGCGCACAGGACTGACACAACACAGCTTGTCATGTTCCAGAGAGACATGGAGTGGAAAGTCGTTTCTTTGGAAAAGTCTCACATCCGGACCCACGTGAAGAAAGCTTTACCGTCTCCACAGTATTACGAGAGGCGTTCAAGTCAAAGCCGCGTACAGAATAGCAGAACACGGTCCTGAGAGTAAACACTCCCTTTACGTCTCTATATAATCCCCTGATACACTCATGCACTCATCCCAGGATCTCACTAGTGCTGGGACACCATCAGGGTAGAACGTTTACTCAGTACGCCGGAGACACCATCGGACTGTCTGTGTGATTCACGTCTGAAACGCCGGCCTCCCAGGAACTCCTATAATGGTGTTTCCAAACATGTGGAAATGTTTTGGAGCGAGGTCAGGACTGGGGGACGTGGGGGACGTGGCGACATATATATAACGGTATATAACAAGGTACTAACGGTATATACAGTAATAAGGTACTAATGGTATATAATAAGGTACTAACGGTATATAATAAGGTACTAACGGTATATAATAAGGTACTAAAGGAAAATTTATATAATACGATATTTACGTATATAATAAGGTACTAATGGCATATATTAAGGTACTAACGGTATATAATAAGGTACTAATGGTATATATTAAGGTACTAACGGTATATAATAAGGTACTAATGGTATATATTAAGGTACTAACGGTATATAATAAAGTACTAAAGGTATATACTGTACAGTAATAAGGTACTAAGGATATATAATAAGGTACTAACGGTATATACAGTAATAAGTTAGTAATAGTATATAATAAGGTACAAATGCTATATAATAAGGTACTAAGTGTATATAATAAGATACTAACGGTATATTATAAGGTACTAACGGTATATACAGTAATAAGGTACTAAAGGTATATAATAATGTACTAAATGTATATAATAAGGTATTAACGATATATACTGTACAGTAATAAGGGACTAACGGTATATAATAAGGTACTAACGGTATATACAGTAATAAGGTACTAATAGTATATAATAAGGTACTAATGGTATATAATAAGGTACTAAATGTATATAATAAGGTACTAACGGTATATTATAAGGTACTAACGGTATATACAGTAATAAGGTACTAATAGTATATAATAAGGTACTAATGGTATATAATAAGGTACTAACGGTATATAATAAGGTACTAACGGTATATACAGTAATAAGGTACTAATAGTATATAATAAGGTACTAATGGTATATAATAAGGTACTAAATGTATATAATAAGATACTAACGGTATATAATAAGGTACTAACGGTATATACAGTAATAAGGTAGTAATAGTATATAATAAGGTACTAATGGTATATAATAAGGTACTAAATGTATATAATA